>MDKI01045134.1:0-10387 GCA_005239505.1 Nicotiana paniculata
TTATGTACCTGATGAAGTAGAAACCTAATTTAGTAGTGGAGGAAGCCGATTATCTAAAGTAAATAGTTACTAAGCATTGCTTTCTTCATGATGAGTTATAGTAGATCGAAAAGATATGTTATTTTGCTTATGCTATATGAACTCGGGTAAGCAAATCAAGAATACATGTTGAGGCGGTTGATTTGCCTACGTCCCTTAATATGGATACAGGGATACCGAGAGTTGGTGCAAGGCTATTGATAACAACTAAATGCAGTTCCCAGCATGTATTGATTTACAAGTCTGATGATTAATTAGCTTTTTTTCGGGGGAGTTAAAAAGCTTGCAGTGGACTTGTCTTGTTTTGCATACTTGTTCTAGACATTTAGGATTAGCACAAGTTTAAGTTGTCCTTTTGTGTTCTCTCCATTTTAACCTTCTGGGGTATAGCTGATATATTTATGGAAATTGATCATGCCTGAAAAGGCTAGAGAAGACACCTATGTGTATCTCAGAAGCTGATTTCAACCGTAGCATATCAAGTCATCCTGGAACCCAAGGTGTGCCAGGTGAATTTAAGGTTCTCAACCTAATTTAGCTCCTTTCTAATCCTGAAGTTCCAAGAAGCTTTCTACTCTTAGAAAAATATAGATACAAGGGATTATTTAATCTTTTATTCAGAAACAAATGATGTCATGATACTTTAGTTTTCTGCAGTTACATTGCATGACAATCGAGTGATGTAGTGATTCTAATTGAATCGGCATTGCCACTAACCTCTTTTTCTCTTAAAACAAACTTAATCTTCATACATATACTTAATTTCCCATAAAAATCAGAACATCTTCTATTGTTAGGTGACAAGTTACACAATGAAAGAAAGACATGGCAATAGAAAGTGATGAGGTGGCTAAATAAATGAATATGACATGTGATAATTGTAAAAAGTTGGTAAAAGTTTACTAACCTTTCAAATGCTTGTATCTGGTTCAGTTAAAGATGGTGTTGATGAAGGCTGACCAATTGTAAAAATATTTGTTTAATTGATTCATGTACGACACATACGATATTCAAAGAGAAGAAATATTTCTCTCATTTAAGAATGTGTAAAGCAGACGTTACTACAATTTTAGTAATCTAATTGAAGGCTCAGGAAGAGCTACTATAACTCTTCCGAGGGGAAAAATACTTACCATAGATAATGCAATATTCTCCCCCAAGTCTAAGAGGAACTTGTTGAGTTTTAAAGATATCCACCGAACTGGATATCATATTGAGACAATAGATGAGAATAACATTGAATAGCTCATTGTTACCAAGAATGTATTTGGCCATAAAATAGTTATTGAGGAGTTTTCATCTTTGTCTTGTGGCCTGTATTGGACAAGAATGAATGCAATTGAGGCACATTCTATCGTAAACCAAAAGGTTACTGATTTCAATACTTTTATACTTTGGCATGATCGATTGGGGCATCCTAGATCAATTGTGATGAGACGGATTATAGAAAACTCAAATGGGATCCATTAAAGAATTTAAAGATTATTTTAAATAATTAATTTTCTTGCACTTCTTGTTAGCAAGGCAAGTTAATTATCAGACCATCACCAACAAAGGTTGGGATTGAATTTCCTGCGTTTTTGGAACGTGTACAAGGAGATATTTGTGGACCTATTCACCCACCTAGTGTGTCGTTTAGATATTTTATGGTCTTAATAGATGGATCTTCTAGATGGTCTCATGTATGCCTACTGTCGTCTCGCAACCTGGCATTTGCAAAATTATTGGCACAAAAAATCCAATTACGGGCATAATTTTCCGATAATCCAATTAAATCTATTAGACTTGATAATGCTACTGAGTTTTAATCCCAAGCATTTAATTGGTATTGCTTGCCAATTGGGATAAAAGTGGAACATCATGTAACTCATGTTCACAATCAAAATGGCTTTGCGGAGTCTTTGATTAAACATCTGCAATTGATAGCAAGACCATTACTCATGAAAATAAAGTTACCCACTTCGGTTTGGGGTCATGCCATTTTGCATGCAGCGATGCTTGTTCGTCTCAGACCGATATATTATCATAAATATTCCCCGTCGTAATTAGTTTTGGGTCATGAACCTAATATATCACATTTAATAATTTTTGGATGCTCGGTATATATGTCTGTATTGCAACCATATCGGACCAAGATGGGTCTCCAAAGAAGGTTAGGAATTATGTGTTAAGTTTGAATTGCCCTCCATTATTCTCTACCTCAAAACATTAACGGAAGATTTGTTCACTGCTCGATTTGCAGATTGACAATTCGATAAGGTATTTTTCCCAAAATTAGGGGGAGAAATGGTGAAACCAAACCGGAAATTTTATGAAAAAATCCATCATTATCTCATCTTGATCCACGTGCCTCTATTTGTGAAAAACATTGCAAAAGATTATTCATTTGCAGAAAATAGCAAATCAAATAATATATGCATTTACTGATCTGAAAAGAATAACAAAATCACATATCCTTGTAGAGAATGTTCCAATTCGTATTGATATTCCTGTTTGACAATCTTCTAGTGTCATAGCTAATGAGTCAAAATCACGCCTAAAGAGTGGCAGACCATTGGGTTCAAAGGATCGAAATTCTAGAAAAAGAAAAATAAATGATAAAGATGACACTAGAAAGAGTCTCATGAAGAAATCCACGATTTTCTTGAAATTCATGAGGAAATCAATAAGACTGAGACTCAAGAAAATAAGGAAGTATCACTAAACCCAATTGATATTGAGACGAACTTGAATCGATTGGATATAATGGTAGATTATGGCTTTGCATATAATGTTGCATCTAGCATTATACAAGATAGTGAGGATCTTGAACCTCTGTCTGTTGGAGAATGTCGACAAAAACGTGATTGGTCAAAATGGCAAGAAGAAATCTAATCAGAGTTGGATTCACTTGTGAAGCGTGAAGTTTGTGGGTATGTAGTCCAAACACCTAATGGTGTTAAGCTTGTTGGTTATAAATGGATCTTTGTATGTAAGAGAAATGAGAAAATTGAGGTGCAGAGATATGAGGCTCGTCTTGTTGCCCAAGGATTTTCACAAAAGTTTTTTGTCGATTACGAAGAGATATATTAACCCGTCATGGATGCAATAACATTGCATTATATTATAGTTTTGATGTCCATGAAAAGCTTGACATGCATTTAATGGATGGGGTTACAACCTACCTTTATGGCTCATTTGATAATGAGATATACATGAAAAGTCCCGAAGGATTTAAAATGCCTGAAGCACATAATTCAAAGTCTCAAAAAATATTTTCAATCAAATTACAAAGATTTTTGTATGGTCTAAAACAATTAAGACGAATGTGGAATAACCGCCTTAGTGAGTATTTTGTTAAAGGAAGGTTATATAAATGATGTCATTTTTCCATGTGTTTTTATAAAGAAAACAACATCGGAATTTATTGTACTTGCCATATATGTTGATGACATAAAGCTTATTAAAACTCCTATAGAACTTCAAAAGGCAATTAATTACTTAAAAAATGAATTCGAGATGAAAGATCTTGGAAAGACAAAATTATGTCTTGGTTTGCACATTGAACATTTGGCAAATAAGATTTTTGTTCATTAATTTGCCTACACAAAAAAGGTATTAAAACGGTTTTACATGTATGGAGCACATCCGTTAAGTACTCTGATGGTTGTTCTATCACTTGATGTGAATACGAACCCATTCCGACCTCAAGAAAAGAATGAAGAGCTTCTTGGTCCTGAAGTACCATATCTTAATGCAATTGGTGCATTAATGTATCTTACTAATACAACAAGGCTTGACGTAACTTTTTCAGTTAATGTCTTAGCAAGATATAGCTCTGATCCTACAAGGAGACAGTGGAATGAAATCAAACATATATTGCGGTATCTAAAAGGAACTACCGGCATGGGTTTATTTTATGGTAAAGATTGCAGTCCCGATCTTGTTGGTTATGCCGATATTGGGTATTATCTGACCCACACAAGGCTCGATCCCAAACAGGCTATGTGTTTACATGTGGAGCCACTGTCATATTTTCGCGATCAACTAAGCAAACAATCGTGGTTACTTCATCTAATCATGTTGAGATAATTGTTATTCATGAAGCAAGTCGAGAATGTGTGTGGTTGAGGTATGTAATACATCTTATTCAAGAAAAATGTGGTTTGAAGTGTGACAAACTACCCACGGTTTTATACGAATACAATGCAGCATGCATAGCCCAATTGAAAGGAGGATTCATAATAGGAGATATGACAGAACACATTTCATCAAAGTTATTTTTCACATGCCCTTCAAAAGAATGGTAATATCAATGTGCAACAGATTCGTTCAAGTTATAATATGGCTGGTTTGTTCACAAAATCTCTACCGACGTCAACCTTTAAGAAACTAGTGTACAAGATTGGGATGTGAAGGCTCAAGGATGTGAATTGATGGGAGTTAATACGCGTTGTACTCTTTTTCCTTACAAGGTTTTGTCCCACTGAGTATTCTTTGCAAGGGTTTTAGTGAGGCAACCAAAAGGCGTATTTCTATATATGTGTACTCTTTTTTCTTCATTAGAATTTCTTTCCACTGGGTTTTATTTTAGTTAAGGTTTTAACGATTCACATTATCTGTTTAATAGACATTCAAGAGGGATGTTATAAATAGAATTATATGTAAGGTGAATGTCTATATTTTAGAGAGATTTTAGTGTTTGTTATTTGGTGGCTAAGTCACTTTTTCCCAATAAATAGAGGAGTTCTATTCCATTATAATTCATGAAAAATCAGTAAGAATTATCTCTCTACTTTTATCTGCAATACTCTTCTTTTTCTTTTATTGTTTCATTACAAAATTGTCGTAAATGGGATTTATTAATTGGATTTGTTTTTTCCCCTCTAACTTTATTTTGAAAATCAAATACCTCCCCCAACTTTGAACTATAAAATTTCCCCCTCTATCTTTTCTCCTCCCTTTATCTCTCAATTAAACATTTTAAACACCTATTTCACACGATAAATTATCAACCTACCTCTTTTTACTTCTTTTTAACACTGTCATAATTTTTTCTCTTTTAATCAATATTATAGTCTCAGCTATAGACCTGATAAATCTTATTTATGATATAAAAAAAAATTAAGCATATATAATGTTGGAATACTAAAAAGGTTAATTAGAATAGTTTGTCGGTATTATTAAATTTGATAATAATAATAAACCTCAATAATTTATTTACATAATTGAGATTGAACGAGAACAAAAGCGAGAAAGGGTTTGGCACTTGAGAAAAAAACATGCTACTACTTAATTGCAGTATATAAAGCAAGGGAATGAAGAGAGATACTAGAATTTATCGTGCTTTGTTGAATTTTAGTATGAAATATGATTTTGCAAAATATTAGATGAAAATCTTCTGGTAGTCATCCTTAAAATTTGTAAAACATGTTTGGATATATAATATTCAACCTGTGCCATTAGCTTAGCAATGGACAGTGGATTATATGGACATTGGCCCTATGGTTGTAGATTGACCAAATTTCGTGACAATTGCATTCTTGTCCTCGTATACGCTGACACATCGCTGCAACATTAATATTCCAACATGGCATACTAAAAATATTCAAGTGAAGAAAATATTTTACCTTGTTGATAGAACCCTAGAAGTTCTTCACTCGAATGTATTAAGAGGAGGACCTTGCTTCTAAAATTTAAAAATGGATTGAGGTGAGATTTATGTCCTTGGTTACCGACGTATCACCTTATTAAACATAAAGTTTGGCCAACTTAACCTGGGAGGTGTCATGTGTCCCGTATTCATTAGGCACTGCACTGATTCGTAATAAAACATGCATAACTTTTTGTATCGAGATCAGATTAACAAACAGTTTATTGCATTGGAACCTAGACTCGAAGGCCTTTAGTTTGCTAGGTAATTCACCACCTCACTCATCATACACAAGTAGGTATACTTGTTTGTTGAAGCTTGAGCGAGTTCCTTTGAAACACGGATCCGTTGTTTAACTTCTCACTTGAATTTGTGCTAGGGCTCTCCTTATCCCTTAATTAACTTTCATAACACACTTCCGACACTTATTGTTATGACCATATGAAATGATATTATTATGTATCCTACTTGGCACACAAAACAGTATATCTAAGCATCGTTGTCGCATCTTAAAGGCTTAAATTGCTTAGTCACTATTGACTTCATTGTCCTTGTTGGTTCCCGCACTTCCAAACTTGGTGCCATTAAACCCACATCATACGGGTCAAACATTAGCCTGATAATATGGGGTATTACAACTTTCCAATAAAATCAAGTGTTATTAGCTTAAAAGCATAACAAAAGGCGTCCCTAGGGTTTTAGTCTAGTGACAAGAGCGCAGTTTGTGATGTGTGGGTTAGGCACACATTACAAATTAGAATCTTGTCACAAACCAAAGTCTACTATTTAAGTGGAGAAGGATATAGGGCACCAATCGCACTTGGGGGAATTTCTGGGCTATTAAAAAAATAACAAAAGGCAAACTCAAGCAGTTTCGATGTCGTTGATATTCCTCTCCTATATCCTAAGTGCACTCATCACCTATTTAGCTGCTCCTGTTTCATCGCTTAAGTCATGCATGCTTCATTCTATGGGTTTCGGTAGAATTTGTCCTGTAACAGGGATTATCCGATATTGAAATTTCACCTTTCATTGTTTAGTCATGGAGCATCTAATATAAATCTGAATACAAGAGTTAAGGGATGCAGTCCAAAAACCAAGACATAAAAAGTAAAGATAGTCAAAGCACGACTAGATGTGGTTGGTTCACCTTGGCTGGATACAGCTACCTCCTCAAACAAGATTAATATGATCCCACTACGGTACTAATGGCAGAATCTGTGCAAGGCAGGAAACAACAACAAGGGTGAGCCTAGGCCCAACAAGATTATCCACTCGCCCCTCCGTCATACCTCGTGAAGCAAGTATCTGAAAATATTGTGCATTCTATGAACAAGGTATAGCATACATCATAAATGTAATGCATGTATAAACGGAAAGCATATGCGTGTAACAACTCATAAATATCATATCGTAGTTTCACCTATGCGTATCAATAACACGTCCATAGGCACATAAACTGTATCCCATAGTGTGATGATAGTCTATAATTACGTATTTTGGTCGCTTATTACACTCTAATTCACTGCACTTTAGTTGAGTTTGAGCTTTAATCGCTAGCGTTTTGCACTAATTGGGTGTTTTATGCCTTGTAGGAGTGATTTCGAGCTATGTAGATGTTATGGAATGAATTCAAGTGATTTGGAGCTTTGAAGTTTGAGTAAAATCCCAAAGAATTAAGCCAGGATCGTGTTCGGGGATCAACGGATGACAGTTTAGAACGAACGAAGAATCGAGCAGGCGTATTGCGCACTGTCTAGTAAAATGCACATAACTTTTCGACCAGAACTCCATTTGGGCTCTACAATATATATGGTTGGAAAGCTAATTCAAAGGGATACAACTTTCATGTTTTACGTTTTCTCAAATTCCCAACAGAACAAGGTATAATTGTTTTTTCCGGGAAAAGTATCATTTTTCGCGTAGGAGAAGGTATAATTGTTTGGGCCCGACCCTACTTGGTATATATACATGGAAAAATGATATTTTGAGTACTTTTGACACACTTTGGACCTAAGGAGGCAAGAACACACTAGGAGCAAGGCGAAAAATTCTTCTATGAGTTTTTCACTTCCTTCTTCCTATTTCTATTATTGGTTATGAATTTTAGTATTGTAGTTATGCATTCTATTATGAATAGCTAATTTGTTATCTAGGGTTTTCATGGAACCTCTTGGAGGATGATTTTCTTGTTACGTTAACATAGATTTGTTGTAGCTTCTTCTCTATTTGTTCAACTACGTTTATATTGTGGTTGGTTGGAGAGCTCTCAATCAATTGTGCCTATTTAGTGTGTATTACTCGGAAGAGAGTGCATATTTAGGTAGTTGTTGAACAACATCACTCCTAACGTATATGAGTGATCAATACGGAGGGTTTAAAAGTGGGATTAGGAATAACGAAACCTTGGTGTGATCTGAGTGAGCCGTACTTAATGTCAGCTAGCGTAATTCGGGAGAATATGTCTAGTAAATTGTGGTAGTTACTCGGGAGAGAATTACGACACGCAGAGCGCTCATGATCGGTAGAGAAAACTTAGGCAAATTTATAGGAAATATAGCGGAAAGGATTTCGACAATAGGGGAAATCATAACTCTAGACCTCCTTAATCTTGTCTCCAATCCTTATCTTTGTTAATTCATAGTTTTACTGCTTTCTAGTATTTGTTAGTTAATTAGATAAAAATAAACATTATAATCTTTATAATTAGAAAAGTTTTTGGACTTGTGTTTCTTAGTGATATTGAACAACTGTAGCTGAGCCTTAGTTCTCTGTGGGTTTCGACTCCGGACTTGTAAACCGGATTATATTTGCAATGACCGCTTAGTCCTTTTTATAAGGCAAAGTTGGGTGTGATCATAGTGTCACCTCTACGTATCAACAGCCCATCCATAGGAGTATTGTGTTGAACTATGCGTTTCAGTAGATCGTTCATAGCCAACAATAAACTTATTCTATGTCGTACCATATTAGTATGGTAACTCGTAGCATACTATTGCGGTAGCAATCTAACTATGCGTGCGGTATAAGGTGCAGACCACAATTGGTATAATGCTAGTGTTGGTGTTTAATCTTAGTGTAGCTTAATTTTAAGTTTAGTGTAGCTTAAAGAGAGTGAATGGAAAATGATGGAAAAATAAATAGAGGGAAGTCAAATTTTGAATTAGTGCACTTTGTCCCTCGTTGGAAGAAGGAAAGAAAATCTATGTGAATATATAGAGAAGCTCTTCTTCTAGCTCTTAAAGAGTTCAGAAGAAGGCAAGTCTCGCGCCGTCGTCGTCGTCGCTCGGCTCGGCTTCGGCTTCGGCTTCGGCTTCGGATTTGGTCAAAGATTGATTGATTGATTAATATTTTGGACAAAGGTCCGGTCTGTTTTTCTTTCCCGAAATATTTTAAATCCATTTTTAATTTTTCCGCAATATTCACACATGTTTCAACAACTATGGTTGTTCTGAAAGGTTGCAAAACCTTTTCAGAAATAGTACGAAATTGGCTATAAATATGCCTTGAATCCCAGATTTTTTACTTATTAAATTTTCTGATCTTCTTCTTCTTCTGCACAAAATATTCCAGTGTGTTTTACGACCATCAAGTGGTTCGCCGATCACCAGAGTTATTGGTACTGATACGCTGGTGAGTTAAATCGTTCTATCCTGGGAGGATATATTCCAAAACCTCGGGTAATTGAGGGGAATAATTTCCTTAAGGACACACTGTGTATTCAGTAGGCTCGGTTTATTCTTATACTATTTTCATAAGAGAATTGACGTTATAGTTCTACTAACTTTTCTGTTTCTGTATTTTCAGAAAGTTTACCGTTTTATTCACTTTACAGCAATACAGATTACTAACAATCTTAAGGAAATTAATTTTTTTTATATTCTGTATTCTGTTTGCGGAAATTAAAACCTGTGTGGTTTTATACTCCTTCTAAATTTATTATTCTGATTTGGAGATATAAAAACTCCATCAAAGTTTTGAAATTCACAAAACGATTTGAAGAACATAAAAACTTCATCGTTTTCTGTGAAACAGTATATAAAAACTTCGATTTTTATTTATTATACATACTGTTTATTGTTGATTACAGTATTATTTATTGTTCTGGTTTTGCCATTGATTGACTCTTCTGTTGTTGACAGTGAGAAATGGCAATTGATAACGGAAATTCTTCTGCGACTGTTGCGGTAACGACGATAGCCTCATCAAGCCGGATTGTTGTTCCACCGGCAAAAAAATCGGGAAAATTTTCTGGAGTCAACTTCAAAGGATGGAAGCAAAGGGTTTTCTTCTGGCTTACCACACTTGGTATGCAGAAATTCACTAGTGAAGAACCTCCAGTGCCTGCTGCGGACATGCCGGACAACGAGAAGTTCATGATTGTTGAAGCATGGAAGCAGGCAGATTTTCTTTGCAAAGGCTATATCCTAAGCGCTTTAGAGGATGACTTGTACAATGTGTATAGTGCGATGAATACTTCGAAAGAATTATGGGACACACTTGAGAAGAAGTACAAGACGGAAGATGCATGCTTGAAGAAATTTGTGGTTGCCAAGTTTCTAGACTATAAAATGATAGACAGTAAAACTGTGGGAACTCAAGTTCAGGAGCTTCAACTTATTTTTCACGACCTTATTGCTGAAGGTATGGTCTTGAATGAAGCATTTCAAGTGGCTGCAATGATTGAAAAGTTGTCTCCTTCATGGAGAGATTTCA
>ML360594.1:0-30175 GCA_005239505.1 Nicotiana paniculata
GGAGAGTGTTTAAATGAATATTCCAAATGAACCCCATTCACAACTTTCAAGCCAACAATAGTTTAATAAACTCTCAAGAACCATGATGTTTAAGTATTTCAACAAATTTCAAGAATGATCTACAACACGATTATAGAATATAAAATCTCAAGAATATCGGCCGTAACAATGTATTAATGATTAAGCATAATGATAACTGAATTAGACACAACAATATTTTCTTAGAATTTCCGTCAAATTTTGATCAAGTTATAATAAACAAAATCTTGGTTTCTAACATTTAATTCTATTTTCTTAGTATCTATGACTCAAGTAAGACATGAAGCAAGAAGGTCACTGTCACGACCCAAACCGGAGGGTAGCGACGAGCACCCGGTACTTTACTCAACCGAATACCAACGTAACATATCTTTCTTATCATACTATCATGGGTAAATGGGCCAAAAGGGTCATCATGACATAACCGGAATAAAACATAAGGGAATGCTAGACATAGGACGACCGAACATGATATAGAAACTTATACATGTGACATACGAGCCTATAAGGCCGACATGATCATTTGTAAACTCAAAACATAAGTCGAAAAGGCCATATAAGTATCCATATACCTGACATCTGTCTACAAGCCTCTAAGAGTACATAAACATCATAAAGGTCGGGACAGGCCCCGCCATACCAATCAATATATGTCCAAATCATACTGACCAAATAGGAAACTCCGAAGAAAGTGGAGTGCACCAACACCTTCCCCTAAGCTGATAGCCTACTAGAAGGACTGTCAACATGTCTATCGAGACCTGCAGGCATGAAACGCAGGGTCCCCAGGCAAAAGGGACATCACTACGAATAAATTACTGAGTATGTAAGGTAAAAAAGCATAAATAAGAACAGTAATGTAAAGAGAGATATATGAGATACAACATGTAGCATTTGGCTGCCTATGAGAGATACTGACATGAAATGCATGATACATATACATATAAATATATATATATAAATATATATATATATATATATATATATATATATATATATATATATATATATATATATATNCGTACCCGGCCTCGAAGAGGACTTGGTAAAAATGTACCCGGCTTTAAACAGGACTCGGAAAAAATGTACCCGGCCATCATAAGGCTCGATAGAATCGTACCCAGCCACGTGGAGATCGGTAAACCCAACTGATCAGTGTTTTCACAATAGGTGTCGTACCCGGCCGACTATAGTGCGGCTCGGTAGAGTAAAGTAGATACATATATAATGCATGCTGGACTCATGGAATCATGTTTTAATCCTTTCGGAGTGACATAAGGTCATTGCACCTTCGATTAACATTATGGACATCATACCATCAATATGAACTTCACTAAGATATCTACAAAAAAAGGATATCACGACATAAAGCATGTCCCTCGTCCTCACTTGCACGGAAATACCCTTCGTGCCATGAACTCGTAATAACATATAATCATGATAATATAAATGCAATGGCACAACAACACCCTTTGTGCTTTTACTCTCAAATGAAATGGCACGACATCATTGTTCGTGCTTTTACTCTCAAATGAAATGGCACGACATCACCTTTCGTGCTTTACACTAACATAACATGGCAGGACATCACCCTTCGTGCTTTTGCTCTTAAATGATATGGCACGGCATCACCCTTCATAATTTACACTCTCCCTCACATGATAATATATATATATATATATATATAAAATTACACGGCATCACCCTTCGTGTTTTACACTCTTCCTTACCAAGTATATGTATATCAATGTCAAACAAGGTAGGAAGTATAAATAACGTCAATGAGAGTGTCTAAATGAATATTCCAAATGAACCCCATTCACAACTTTCAAGCCAACAATAGTTCAATAAACTCTCAAGAACCTTATTATTTAAGTATTTCAACAAATCTCAAGAATGATCTACAACACGAGTATAGAATCTAAAATCTCAAGAATATCAGACATAACAATGTATTAATGATTAAGCATAATGATGACTAAATTAGACACAACAATATTTTCTCAGAATTTTCGTCAAATTTTGATCAAGTTATAATAAACAAAATATTGGTTTCTAAAATTTAACTCTATATACTTAGTATCTATTAGTCAAGTAAGACATGAAGCAAGAAGGTCACTGTCACGACCCAAATCGGAGGGCTGCGACGTGCACCCGGTACTTTACTCAACCGAGTACCAACGTAACAATCTTTCTTATCGTACTATCATGGGTAAATGGGCCAAAAGAGTCATCATGACATAACCAGAATAAAACATAAGGGAATGCTAGACATAGGACGACCTAACATGATATACAAACTTATACATGTGACATACGGGCCTATAAGGCCGACATGATCAATTGTAAACTCAAACAATAGGCCGACAAGGCCATACAAGTATCCATATACCTGACATATATTTACAAGCCTTTAAGAGTACATAAATATCATAAAGGTCGGGACAGGGCCCCGCCATACCAATCAATACATGTCCAAATCACACTGACCAGTGTCAAACAAGGTAGGAAGCATAAATAACGTCAAGGAGAGTGTTTAAATGAATATTCCAAACGAACACCATTCATAACTTTCAAGCCAACAATAGTTCAATAAACTCTTACAAACCTTATTATTAAGTATTTTAACAATTCTCAAGAATGATCTACAACACGAGTATAGAATCTAATATCTCAAGAATATTGGCCGTAACAATGTATTAATGATCAAGCATAATGATGAGTGAATTAAACACAACAATGTTTTTTTAGAATTTCCGTCAAATTTTGATCAAGTTATAATAAACTAAATCTTGGTTTCTAACATTTAATTCTATATTCTTAGTATCTATGAGTCAAGTAAGACATAAAGCAAGAAGGTCACGTAATTCTACAACGCACAATGCATAGAATAATCTACCCCCAAGCATGATTAACCCTCGCACATGCATATATGCTCGTCACCTCGTATACGTATCACCCCCGCACGTAGAAAATAATGTCAAATAGTAGGAAAAATTCCCTCAACAAAGTTAGGCCAAACACCTACCTCCAACAAGCCAAGTCGATACATTATAAGTGTCATCCCGCTCAATCATCCTCCGAACGGCTCGAAATTAGCCAAAAGCAACTCAAATATATCAAATAATTCTCAAGGAAACAAACCCAATCGATAAAGGTCGAATCTTTAATCAAAACCTAAACTCGACCAAAAATCACACTCGGACCCGATCCTAGGAACCCGACAAAACTCACAAAATTCGACAACCCATTCAATTACGAGTCCAACCATACTAGTTTCACTCAAAGCCGACTCCGAATCGATGTTCAAAATTCAAAAATTCACATTATGAAACTTTAGGCCAAAATCCCCAATTTTCTCTTTAAAATTCATCAACCAAAAGCTAAAATCGAATATAAATTCACGAGATATAACCAAAATCGAGTAGATAACACTTACCCCAATTCATATGGTTAAAATCGTCTCCAAAAGTTGTCAAAATCGGAGCTCCCCAACTTAAAATATGACCAAATGAACAACCATCAATATTAAGTATTTTGCCCAGCTGTTCTACCTCTTTTCATATGGCAAACGATCCCAAAACTCACTTTTGATACCTCCAATAGATTCCTTGTGAAATTTCATTTAAGTTAGGCTTATAATGAAGGAGATATGTTGGTTTCAATATTTGAAAATAGTGCAGATTTTTAAATACGAAGTTAGTGGCAATTGCATAATTAATTTGAAAAATCTAGCAATCCAATTCTTAGTAAAATGACCATAAACTCCTCATACGATGTCCAAATTCGATGATTCTTTTTGCCATGTCTTCATAATTACGATACGGATCTGGTTCTTCAATAAGAACAGAAATTGGAACTAATTTTCTTAATGTGGTACCATTGATCCTTGAATAAAAAACGTTGAAACATAAGAAAAACGAGCGCAACACAACTCAAACCTATCTGAAACTCATCCGAGCCCCTCGAGACCCCGTATGAACGTACCAAAAAGTCCCATAACATAACACGGACCTACTCAAGGACTCAAATCACACGTAACAACTTTGAAACGACAAATCGCACCTCAAATCAAATTTAATGAACCTTCGAACTTTCAAAGACTCGTGCCGAAACATATTAAATCAACTCGAAATGAACTCAAATTTTTCACACAAGTCCCAAGTGACATAGTGAAGCTATTTCAATCCCCAGAACAACAATTCGAACCTGATATCATCAAATTCATCTCTCGGTCAAACTTGTGAACTTTTCAAACCTTCAAAATTCCCATTTTCGCCAATTAATGCGGAATCCTTCTAGAAATATCCAAATGCAAATTCGGGCATACGCTCGAGTGGAAAATCACCATCCCGATCTAACTGAACCATCTAAACTCCAATCTGAGGTCAAATGCTAAAAGGTCAAACTTGGTCAACTCTTCCAACTTAAAGCTTCAGTTCATGAAATTCATTCTTCCAAATCGATTTCGAATAACCTGAAAACCAAAATTGACGATTCACACAAGCCATAATACATCATGCAGAGATACTCGTGCCCTCAAATTACCGAGCAAAGTGCAAATGCTCAAAACGACCAGTCGGTGGTTACATTCTCCCCCACTTAAACACACGTTCGTCCTCGAACGTGCCAAGAGTTGTTCCAAGGACATCAAATCACGGTGTAACCTTACCATGCACATACGGGGGGTGATCCCACGTCACCCTGCTCCATACAAGCCTGCAAACACAACATAACTAGAGATCTTTACTTCAACCTTGGTCCTTAACCTTAGAACCCAATCTCCAACATCCAGAATTTATTACAAGACTCAAATCTCACATCTACCTACTGTATAAGTCTAAACAAGTGGTGCCAAGCCATAATCGTAACCCAAGATGTGATCACATGATATACCACATCACTCGGATACTCGCAGCAGTACCTATAGTAAATCTCATATATAAAAAAAACCTTGTTCAAAACCTCTGTAAACTGCCGATGCTGAAAGAAAAATGCAGAATCTCTTAACCACTCATCTGATCAATAAGACAAGTAGTTCACTCATATGCCCAGGGCCATTTCCTAAATCCTTAGCGGAAATATGGTATCATTCTTCCAAACATTTCTTATCCCGATACGATAGTACAAATCTCAGGTCTAGAAATCTCATCTCAGCTAAAAGAAGCAGCTCAACCGGTAAGTCTCGCTAAAGACCATATGGAGCCCCACACAATGCAGTACAGTACACCAACAAGTAATAATTCAGACATGACAAATAATAGTAAGAAAGCTGAATAAGAAGGCTACTAAGCAAGTTAAGCAGGCATGGAAACTATTTTCAATAAAGTGAAAGCAAAATACACGAAGTAAGCATCAGGAGTTACATTTCATCACAGTACCGTTGCGGCGTGCAACCCGATCACATCATATCAATCCACATAGGGTACCCATCGAGCCATAATACTCGGGCTCACTGATCACATGTGCGTCAACCTCAAGTACAATAAAAGTGCACAAAATATAACTGTGGGAAAATTATTAGGAACAAAGAATACTGAGAAAGATAAGCACAACTATGGTGCAATAAGCAAATCAATATCACGAAGGCCATCTTGCCCATAATGTCATGAGGCCTAAATTGAATCACAATATGCGTGCGAAGAATCATGTAACCCTCACAACCCGTCATAGCATAATAGGGAAACACATAACATAGACCAGGGCGCGAATAGAATCTATTCCGCCAATAATATACCTGTGGTAACAACCGCGTAGGAGCAAACAAATCCGATCCGATACAGAATACACATCCTCATTAGGCTCTCAGATAATTCTCAACTAGATTCCGATCATTCCCAAACAGGAAAATAACCTTCCACAAGCCCATATCAACTTTTCCATAACATATACCATCAATCACCCAATCTCCACATTCCTTCACAAGTCGCAAACAAGGAATAGTCTTCCACGAGAACATCCAATCTCTGAACCTCTTGTATACTAGAATTTCCATACCCGGTCTCAACATCGCTACTCAAATAACTGATGCGTCATTCATACTCCATCATCTTACGGAAAAATACCCACAAGTCAAAGCATAATGCACCTGCCAACAGGCGAACTCTCCTCCGGTGGGAACAAATAGTGCCAAAAAAACCTTAAACACCCAAAATCGTCTGTGTCCTCAAGAACTTATATCCTTCCCTCCAAAACTAAATCGCAACCTTGTACATGCAATTTTTCAACCCCACGCGGCGCATCTCCTATAACATGCCAACTCGCGACACTATGAAGTCCCATTATTAACTCTGAACCATGTGCAAATTGAACATCTCATCAACCACGAACCTTGCATTTAACTCAACCTAGGAGAACATCACCACACACAATATAGCTTCTGTACCTATAGTAAACACCAACTTCGTTCGTGGTCATAACCATGATGAATTCTTCGAAACTCATTAACACATAATCTAGTAATCAGAACGATTCGCCTCTAACTCAACTGAGTCACGTAGACTACCAACCCGAAAGTAACCCAATTTGATATGACCGCCCTGAAGGAACCTCCTGGGGACCCGAAGCCATTTCTTGCATCTCCCCAACATTGACATGTAGACCTTTCTTGACAAGGAAATACCACACATCTGATTACCATTCGTTACCGATTTCAAACCCTGCCCATACACAAATTCAGAAATCCTTAAATGCTACATATGATCTGGAACTCGTCAGAACCTTCTCGAAACCACTTACCTTACTCTGATCTTCAATACACAACTAATATGCACTGAGAAACTCGTGCTCCACTAACATATGACTATTCAAAGAAATAACCAAGCAATCCCTCGGCCCAGAAACTGATACAACGAATGATCCTATAATTCGATCGTCATTAGCGGACTCCCCACTTAGCCCAAAGCCATGGAATAAAACAACTGATAACTTACAATAACCATACTTCATTACTACCATAATACCGCAGTGAGGTTCAATTAAATCCTTCATAAGCTCATGTAATACAAACCATCTAAAACCTCAAATCACTTGCAACTCTCTCATTCATCCTCGTGACGGTCCGATCAACTATTACAACTGATCCAAACTCAAATTGCACAAATATAACCCACTAGTAGACAAGAAATACTCCACACAACATCATAAAAAAAATTACACATCTGTAGATCATCTCACAGGTTATAACCCACCTGCTTAGCCTCAACTGACATCTCGTTAAACCCTTTCACAGCCACAACTACTACGCAATCACTATTCTTCTTGAGTTTGAACTCACAAAAAGACATGAAAATCTACTTCACTCCATAATTAAACAACATGAAATATCCCTCAACACACCCATAACTCGAGCCAATACGTCAAATCAAAACAGAAATCAAGCACTCAATAGTCCTTTTACATCTCAAGAGAACTCTTCTCAACACCTTGGAACCATCCGAACACCTCCCGCAGTCACATCATACTCATCATATAGCCATTTAGTCATTCATCGAGCCACAAATTCCACTAATAGGAACACTACTTATAAGTCCAAAAGCACGTGCTCACATGACCTAAATCCTCGTGCTCAAGTCACAGCCAAAACTTGGCCTCAAGTCCTCCAGACTGGCCAATCATCCGCACAATGAAATTACATCTCGCACCTCATCCATGGGATCACAAGCCATCGTTGTACAACTGATACCGAGCGCTCACATGCACATACGAATGCGTGGAAGGAATTCAAAGAGTTACGCTTCAAGTTGAATCAATACTGCACGATAAGAAAAGAAAGATGGGAAATATATCCTAAATGTCCTGTAGCCTCTTGAAGATAGCATGGACGTCATCATTCCGATCCGTAAGACTCTACTAGACACTTGCTCATGACTTGTAGAACCTATGAACCTAGAGCTCTGATACCAATCTGTCACGACCCAAAAACCACTAGTCGTGATGGCACCTAACTCGACCCGCTAGGTAAGCCAACTAACAGTCAATACAATCCAAAAATAAAGAATTATCTGAACATTTACATATTAACCCAAGGAATGGTAGTATGAGTCATGAGCTTCTAAGAATTTGAAATTTACAAAGCTGGTACAAATAAATACATGATCTGTTTGAAAGTTACATAAATAGATTAGCAAAACCTAAAACTACCAAGGACAAGTGGCAGCTATATTTCGGAATGCACGAACATCTTCAGAGTCAACTCCCGACATCACCAGCAACTCCACTCCAAAATCTACACGCAAGGTGCAGAAGTGTAGTATGAGTACAACCGAGCCCATGTACCCAATAAGTATCTTGTCAAACCTCGTTGAAGTAGTGACGAGGCTTTTTAGTTAAAAGATACTCACTGATAAGACCCACACTGTAAACTAGTAATAGAACTATACTACGACATAACAGAAAAGAGTACACGAAACAAATATGCAAGCAATAACTGAGTACTAGAAGAGATCCCAATTTAACCTTTTCCGATATCTCGACCAATCTTTTTCTTGGAACGAAAACCTATAACCATAATAATCACTCCATAACTTTCATAGTGTGAGGAATGTACTCAAATGTCAAATCAATTGCACGGCAACATCCTTCGTGTATTTATCTCATCCTCACCAAATATGCGTATAACAGTACCAACCGGATGGCAGAAATGCCGATAACAGAAATGAAAGTAGAAATAAGCAAGCATCAATAATGAACGAGGATATACACATGGGCAACAGTAATAGTACTAGGCGGAAAGCATAAGAGTAATGACAACAATTAGGAAGGAAGAGTATAAACATTAACTAACTAGCATAGTGGAAGCCTAGATATAGATATAACAAATAATAAAAGGGACACATGATCTTTACAAGTTAACAAATAGAGACATGAATGACCAACACGATAGATGTCACGACCCAATTTACCCTCCAGAGGTATCGTGACGGCACCTAGTCTCTACGACTAGGTAAGCCTAATTAGCGGATAAAACTTAATTAGATATACGATAAATAAAGAAATAAAAGACATGGAATCTGAATAATCATAAATATGCCGCTCGGCTCGTACAAAATATAACTCCCAAAGACCCAGAATGTCATAGACAGTCATAAGCTTCTAACACTATTGTAGCTCTAACAAAAATTGGAAAGTACATAAGAAAATCTCTATAAGATAGAATGGAAGGGAACTCGGAGGATTCTGCGGATGCGGCAGAAATACCTTGCAGTCTCCTAGAATCAGCAGCAACGACTACCCACGAGGCTGATAGCTCATACCTGGATCTGCACATGAAAATATGTGCAGGAAAGGGCATGAGTACACCATATTTGTTACCCATTAAGTGCCAAGACTAACCCGGGTCAAGTAGTGACGAGGTCAGGTTAAGGCTCTACTGGATTTCTAAATAAGTCAATTTAAAACATCACAAAAGATAGGTAATGTCTATAGTAAGCAATTTAAGAAAATAATATAAAGTTTTATAGTAAAGAGAGTCTTCGGCTCAACACAATGTATCACAAAGTGGAATCCCCCAGGATACCGTCCCGTAGTTCCAAATGATTATGCAATACAGGGAGATCTCCCAGAATACGTCCGTAGTCCCAAAATAAATATGCAGTACATGGGGATCTCCCGGAATACGTCTGTAGTCCCAATTTAAGTATGCAGTATAGGGGGATCTCCCGGAATATGTCTGTAGTCCCAATTTAAATATGTAGTACAAGGGGATCTCCCGGAATACGTCCGTAGTCCCAATTTAAATATGAAGTACAGGGGGATCTCCCGAAATACGTTTGTAGTCCCAATTTAAATATACGATGCAGGATGAATGCCAGGAATAACATCAATTTATATAGTTAACCTAATCACAGGTAAGGAAAGCAGTAATCTAGCTAAGCATGGTACACAGAGTATCAAATAGACAACTAGACACGTAGGCATGCTTTCCTAAACTAAGCAAAACAGTTTAATACAGTAAGGCATATTTAATAGAAGAATGAATAGTTCATAATTTAGGAAGGGAAATATGGGATTTTTACAATAATGACACGTGTACGTACTCGTCACCTCATGTACACGGCACACACATAACAATAAATGTCAAAGCAACCTAAGGGAAAGTCCCCAACGCAGAGTTAGGCCAGCCACTTACCTCGACTGCTCAAATCAACTCGAAATCACGTTCTTGCCATGAGTACCAAACTCCGAATGGTCCGAATCTATTCAAATAAGTTACATAATGTAAATATCACTACAAGCAACTAGTTTAACAAATCAATTTGAAACTAAAGCGCGAAATTAGGAAAATTGCCCAAAAAGTCTCCCGGGCCCACAACTCGGAATCGGGTAAAAGTCACAAATTCCGAATACCCATTCACTCACAAGTATACTCAATCAAGAATCATCAAAATCCGACGTCAAAATCTCACTCAAAACTCTGATTCTCAATTGGGGAACTTTTCTCCCATTTTCAAACCTTTCCCATAATTTTCCTTAATTAGATTGAAGAAATTACTATAGATTTATGAAATACAAATGAAATAGGATTAGGAATCGATACCTACTGTTCCCCTTTTCAAAATCCTCACAAAATTACCTATTCCCGAGCTCCAAATCGATTTTAGAAGTTATGAACTCAAACCCTCGATTTTTCTTATTTCTGCCCAGCGCTGCTCGCACCTGTGCTCCAGGACCGCACCTGCGGTCCCGCTTCTACGGCCTAGGCTCCGCATCTACGAAAATCACTAATATCCTCAAGCTCCGCATCTGTGGCACTTTCTTCGTAGATGCGGTTCCGCTTCTGCGGTCCATGAGTCGCATCTGCGACCACTGACCCCTAAGCCTAAGACTGCACCTGCGGCACTTTCTTCGCAGATGCGGTTCCGCTTTTGCGGTCCATGAGCCGCATCTGCGACCACTGACCCCTAAGCCTAAGACCGCACCTGCGACTCCTCCCTTCACTTGTGCAGGAACCGCACCTGTGGTCCAATCTCCGCAGGTGCATAAATGACAAGTTCAGCAACACCAGCAATAGCCTAAGTCCAAAATTCTTCCCGTGGAGCATCCGAAACACACCCGAGGCCCCCGGGACCTCAACCAAAACCACCAACCAGTCCCATAACCTCATTCAAACTTAGTCGAGCCTTCAAATCACATCACATAACATCAAAAACAAGGATTACACACGGATTCAAGCCTAAGGACTTAACATTCTTTCCAAATCTACACACGATGTCGGAACACGTCAATACTAGTCCAAATGACCTCAAATTTTACACACATGTCACAAATGACACCAAACCTACAGCCACTCCCGGAATTCCATTCTGAGTCCGATATCAAAATTTCACCTCTTGGCCGAAATCGTCGAAAATCTAACTTTCGCAAATTCAAGCCTAAATCTACTACAGACCTCGAAAACACATTCTGGACGCGCTCCTAACCCCAAAATCACTCGACGGAGCTAACGGAGTCGAAGGAATTCCATTCTAGATTCATCTTCATATAGTTCTGACTACGGTCCGATTTCTAAGGTTAAACTCATAATTAGGGACTAAGTGTCCCAAAGCTCTCCGAATTACATAGCTAATATCTCCGGCAAGTCCCAATAGCAGAAAAAAATGTGGGGAAAGCAGTTATTAGGGGATCGGGGCTCTAACTCTCAAAACGATAGGCCGGGTCGTTACATCCTCACCCTCTTAAAACAATCGTTCGTCCTCTAACGAGTATAAAGACATACCTGAAGCTGTGAAAAGATGAGGGTACTGGCTGCGCATATCCTGCTCGGTCTCCCAAGTCGCCTCCTCGACCGGCTGACCCCTCTACTGGACTTTTACTGATGCAATGTTCTTTGACCTGAGCTTTGTGACCTGTCTATCCAAAATGGCTACTGGCTCCTCGACATAAGATAGATCCTTGTCCAACTAGATTGAGCTGAAATCCAATACATGAGTCGGATCACCGTGATACTTCCGGAGCATAGATACGTGGAATACCGGATGAACTCTTGCTAGACTGGGAGGTAAGGCAAGCTCATACGCAACATCCTCAACGCGCCGCAATATCTCAAATGGGCCAATGAACCTCGGACTCAGCTTGCCCTTCTTCCCGAACCTCATGACACCCTTCATAGGCGATACCCGAAGCAAAACTCGATCACCAATCATAAATGCCACATATCGAACCTTCTGGTCCGCATAAATCGGGTCTTGCCCGGCTCAAACCAACTCACTAGGGACCGGCACCGCCTACCATACAAAGCCTCATACGGTTCCATCTAAATGCTGGACTGGTAATTGTTTTTGTAGGCAAACTCTGTGAGTCACAAGAACTGGTCCCATGACCCTCCAAACTCCATCACACAGGCGCGGAGCATGTCCTCCAGAATCTGAATTGTGCGCTTGGACTGCCTGTCCGTCTGATGGTGGAAGGTTGTGCTCAGCTCCACCCTGGTGCCTAGCTACTTTTGTACGGCTCTCCACAACCGTGATGTGAACTGATTACCTCTATCTGAGATGATAGCTACTGCAATACCGAGAAGGCGGACGATCTCTCTTATATAGATCTCAGCCAATCTCTCAGAAGAATAAGTGGTCAGCACCGGAATGAAATGAACTGACTTGGTCAGCCGATCCACGATCACCCAAATAGTATCGAACTTTCTCAAAGTCCGTGGAAGTCCAACTACAAAGTCCATGGTGATCCGCTCCCATTTCCACTTGGGGATCTCCAACCTCTGAAGTAATCCTCCTGGTCTCTGATGTTCATATTTGACTTGCTAACAGTTGAGACACTTGGCCACAAATCCAACTATATCCTTTTTCATCCTCCTCCACCAATAGTGTTGTCTCAGTTCCTGGTACATATTCGCGGCACCCGGATGAATGGAGTATCGCGAGCTATGGGCCTCCTTAAGAATCAGCTCCCGAAGCCCATCCACATTGGGCACACAAATCCGACCCTGCATCCTCATCGCGCTATCATCACTTATAGTCACATCTCTGGCATCACCCCACCGGACCCTATACTAAAGAACCAGAAGGTGGGGATCATCATACTAACGCTCTCTGATGCGGTCATAAAGAGAAGACCGAGCAACCACGCAAGCTAATACCCGGCAAGGCTCTAAAATATCCAACCTCACGAACTGGCTGGCTAAAGACTGAACATCCAAGGCTAAAGGTGTCTCAGCTGCTGGAAGATGTGCCAAGCTCCCCAAACTCTCCGCCCGGCGACTCAAGGCGTCAGCCACTACATTGGCCTTCCCTAGGTGGTATAATATAGTGATATCATAGTCTTTAAGTAGCTCCAACTACCTCCGCTAACGTATATTAAGGTCCTTAAGCCTGAACAAGTGCTGCAAACTCCGGTGATCAGTGTAAATCTCACAGGAAACACCGTACAAATAATGACGCCAGATCTTCAGGGCGTGAACAATAGCTGCTAACTCGAGGTCATGAACCGGATAATTCTTTTCATGCACCTTCAACTACCTGGACGCGTAGGCGATCACCCTACTGTCCTGCATCAACACTGCTCCAAGGCCAATCATCGAGGCATCACAATAGATAGTGTAGGACCCCGAACCTATAGGCAACACTAATACTAGGGATGTAGTCAAGGTTGTCTTGAGCTTCTGAAAGATCTCCTCACACTCCTTGGTCCACCTGAACGAAGCACCCTTCTGGTTCAGTCTGGTTATAGGTGCTGCAATAAATGAAAATCCCTCTACAAAGCGATGGTAGTATCTTGCCAAACCAAGGAAACTGCGAATCTCTGTAGCTGATGACGGTCTAGGCCAACACTGCACCGTCTCCACCTTCTTCGGATCTACCTTGATCCCATCACAAGACACTATGTGTCCCAAGAACGCCACTGAATCAAGCCAGAATTCTCACTTAGAGAATTTTGCATACAATCTCTTCTCCCTCAAAGTCTGAAGCACGATCCTCAAGTGCTGCTCATGATCCTTCCATGATCGGAAATATACCAGGATGTCGTCAATAAACACAATGACGAAGGAATCAAGATAAGGCCGCAACACACTGTGCATGAAATTCATAAAATCTGTTGGGGAATTGGTCAGCCCAAATGACATGACAAGAAACTCATAGTGACCATATCTGGTCCTGAAGGCAGTCTTCGGGATGTCCGTTTCCCGAATCTTCAACTAATGATAGCCTGATCGCAAGTTAATCTTGGAGAATACTTTGGAACCCTGTAACTAGTCGAATAAATCATCAATGCGAGGCAAAGAATACTTGTTCTTCACTGTAACCTTGTTCACCTGCCGATAATCAATACACATACGCATAGAGACATCCTTTTTCTTCACAAATAGTACTGGAGCACCCCAAGGTGATACACTGGGCCTGATGAAACCCTTATCAAGCAACTCCTGCAACTGATTCAACTCCTTCAACTCAGGAGGAGCCATACGGTAAGGAGGAATAGAAATGGGCTGAGTGCCCAGCAACAAATCAATGTCGAAATTAATATCTCTATCGGGCGGCATACCCGGAAGATCAGCTAGAAGTACATTAGGGAAGTCCCTTACTACTGGTACTGACTCAACTAAAAGGGTATTAACAATGACATCTCTCACAAAGGCCAAATACGCATCACACCCCTTCTCAACCATCCGCTGAGCCTTAAGAAATGAAATGACCCTGAGGGGAGTATACTCTAAGGTACCTCTCCACTCTAATCTCGGCAAGCCTGGCATAGCCAGCATCACGATCTTAGCATGAGAATCAAGAATAGCATAATGGGGAGACAACCAGTCTATGCCCAAGATAACATCGAAATCTACCATGCTGAGTAATAACAAATCAGCCCTGGTCTCAAAACCACTAAAGGCAATCAAACACGACCAATATATGTGGTCCACAACTAGAGAGTCTCCCACATGAGTAGATACATAAACATGGGAACTCAATGAATCCCGAGATATCCTCAAAGGTGGAGCAAAATAAGAGGACACATATGAATACGTAGATCCTGGGTCAAATAATATTGATGCATCCCTATGACAGACATGGACAATACCTGTGATGACTGAATCAGAAACAACAGCCTTGAAACGGGCTGGAAGGGCATAGTACCTAGCCTGGACTCCCCCTCTAGAGCGACCTCTACCTCCCCGACCTCCACCTCGAGTTGGCTGAGGAGGTGGAGTCGCAGCTGGAGCTGGAAGAATAGCCAGAAGACCCGGTGGAGCACATGGAGGCTGATAAGACTATGGAGGCGTACCCCTCCTAGCTCTGGGGAAATCTCTAATCACGTGATGAGTGTCTCCACACTCAAAACAACCCCTCATAGGACGCCGCGGCTGCGGCTGAATAGGAGTTGTCCTGCTGAGCTGGACGGCAATAACAACTCGAATTGGAGGCATACTGGATACTAGTGGTGCATAATAGGGCTCCTGAGGTCTAGGAGGAGCTGGAAACTGATGGCTGCTGGAAGAGATGAATGAACAGGGCGACTCAGAAAACCCCTACCATAGCGTGCTGCTGGTGCACGAGCTCCTGAATAATGACCAGTCTCTCGAGACCTCTTGGCCTCTCTCTACTCTTTGTCCCGGCAAACATGCCCTTTACTCTCCTGGCAATACTCACTACCTACTGATAAGAGATATCCATCTCTAACTCTCTGGCCATACTGGTCCGGATACTGGGGTGGGGTCCCTCAATGAAGCGACGGACCCTCTCTCTAATTGTGGCAACCAAAGCCGGTGCATGATGAGCTAACTCAATGAAACGGACTGCATACTCCGACACAATCATAGTACCCTGGGGCAACTGCTCGAACTTCGCGCGCCAAGTATCCCTGAGGCTCTGAGGGACATAATCTCGCAGAAACATCTCTGAAAACTAAGTCCAAGTGAGTGATGTTGCCTCGTCTGGACTACTCAGCTCATAGGCACTCCACCACTGATATGTCGCTCCCCTCATCTCGAAAGTAGTGAAAGAAACCCCACTAGTCTCCACAATGCCCATAGTGCGGAGAATACGATGACACTCCTCAAGAAAACCTAGAGCATCCTCTGAAGCTAGTCCGTTGAAAGTAGGTGGGTGGTACTTCTTGTACCTCTCAAGTCTGAGCTGCTCTGCCTCAGAAGCAGCTACCCTGGTCTCATGCTGAACAGGAGCCATTGGGGGCATAGGAATATACTACGGGGCCTGATCAACCTGGCCCCTCTACTCAGGAGTGCGGGCTGCAGAAGTCTGTGCCCCTCCTCCGGCATGAGATGTAGCGGGAGCTATTGGAAGTAGTCCAGCCTGAGCTAGAGTGCTGAACATGCCCATGAACTGAGCTAAAGTCTCCTGGAAGGCTGGAGTAGTAACAGAAATCTCCGGTGTCGGCCCTCCAGCTGGAGCTGCTGAGGGCTCCTCTGTCGCAGCTCTCGCAGGTGCTCGGACTGCACCGCGTGGTCGCCCTCTACTCTGACCCCGACCTTTGGCGGCTCTGGCAGGGAGCTCGGGTGCCTGATCGTCGGTCCTCCCAGTACGGGTCCTCACCATCTTTGGGAAAGAATAAAATAGAATTTTAGAATTTTGATGTCAATAACTCGCACGACAAGGAAATCAAAGAAATATGGTTGTTCTTAACAGTTACATAACCTCCCGAAGATAAGCACAGACGTCTCTGCACCGATCCGCGAGACTCTAATAAACCGGCTTGTGACTTGTGACTCCAATGAACCTAGACGCTCTGATACCAACTTGTCTTGACCCAATTTACCCTCCAAAAGTATCATGACGGCATCTAGTCTCTACGACTAGGTAAGCCTAATTAGTGGATAAAACTTAATTAGATATACGATAAATAAAGAAATAAAAGGCATGGAATCTGAATAATCATAACTATGTCGCTTAGCTCGTACAAAATATAACTCCCAAAAACTCGGAATGTCACAGATAGTCACAAGCTTCTAACACTACTATAGCTCTAACAAAAATTGGAAAGTACGTAAGAAAAATCTCTATAAGATAGAATGGAAGGGGACTCAGAGGATTCTGCGGATGCGGCAGAAATACCTTGCAGTCTCCTAGAATCAGCAACAACGACTACCCACGAGGCTGATAGCTCGTACCTGGATCTGCACACAAAAAATATGTGCAGGAAAGGGCATAAGTACACCACATTTTGTACCCACTAAGTGCCAAGCCTAACCCGGTTCAAGTAGTGACGAGGTCAGGTTAAGGCTCTACTGGATTTCTAAATAAGTCAATTTAAAACATCACAAAAGATAGGTAATGTCTATAGTAAGCAATTTAAGAAAATAATATAAAGTTTTACAGTAAAGAGAGTCCTCATCTCAACACAATGTATCACAAAGTGGAATCTCCCGGGATACCGTCCCGTAGTTCCAAATGATTATGCAATACCGGGGGATCTCCCGGAATACGTCTGTAGTCCCAAAATAAATATGCAGTACATGGGGATCTCTCAGAATACGTCTGTAGTCCCAATTTAAATATGCAGTACAGGGGAATCTCCCGAAATACATCTGTAGTCCCAATTTAAATATGCAGTACAAGGGATCTCCCGAAATACGTTCGTAGTCCCAATTTAAATATGCGATGCAGGATGAATGCCAGGAATAACATCAATTTATATAGCTCATCTAATCACAGGTAAGGAAAACAGTAATCTAGCTAAGCATGGTACACAGAGTATCAAATAGACAACTAGACACATAGGCATGCTTTCCTAAACTAAGCAAAATAGTTTAACACATTTAATAGAAGAAAGAACAGTTCATAATTTAGGAAGGGAAATATGGAATTTTTGCAATAATGGCCTGTGTACGTACTCGTCACCTCACGTACACAACAACCACATAACAATAAATATCAAAGCCACCTAAGGGGAAGTCCCCAACACATAGTTAGGCCAGCTACTTACCTCGACTGCTCAAATCAACTCGAAATCACGTTCTTGCCACGAGTACCAAACTCTGAATGGACCGAATCTATTCAAATAAGTTACATAATGTAAATATCACTACAAGCAACTAGTTTAACAAATAAATTTGAAGCTAAAGCGCGAAATTAGGAAAATTTCCCAAAAAGTCTCCCGGGCCCACGACTCGGAATCGGGTAAAAGTCACAAATTCCGAACATCTATTCACTCACGAGTATACTCAACCAAAAATCATCAAAATTCGACGTCAAAATCTCACTCAAAACTCGGATTCTCAATTGGGGAACTTTTCTCCCATTTTAAAACCTTTCCCACAATTTTCCTTAATTAGATTGAAGAACTTACTATAGATTGATGAAATACAAAGGAAATAGGATTAGGAATCAATACCTAGTGGTATCCTCTTCAAAATCGACACAAAATCGCAATTCCCGAGCTCCAAATCGATTTTATAAGTTATGAACTCAAACCCTCAATTTTTCTTATTTCTGCCCAGCGCTGCTCGCACCTGCGGTCCCGCTTCTACGGCCTGGGCTCCGCATATGCGGAAATCACTAATCTCCTCAAGCTCCGCATATGCGGCACTTTCTTCGCAGATGCGGTTCCGATTCTGCTTCCATGAGCCACATCTACAATCACTGACCCCTAAGCCTAAGACCGCACCTCTTCCCCTCGCTTCTGTAGAACCGCACTTGCGGTCCAACCTCCGCAGGTGCGTAAATGACAGGTTCAGCAACCCAAGTAATAGCCTAAGTCCAAAATTCTTCTCGTGGAGCATCCGAAACACACCCGAGGCCATCGGGACCTCAACCAAAACCACCAACCAGTCCCATAACCTCATTCGAACTTAGTCAAGCCTTCGAATCACATCACATAACACCAAAAACAAGGACTACACACAGATTCAATCCTAAGTACTTAACATTCTTTCCAAATCTACACACGATGCCGGAACACGTCAAGACTAGTCCGAATGACCTCCAATTTGACACACAGGTCACAAATGACACCACGAACCTACAACCACTCCCGGAATTCCATTCCGAGTCCAATATCAAAATTTCACCTCTTGGCCGAAATTGCCGAAAATCTAACTTTCGCCAATTCAAGCCTAAATCTACTACAAACCTCGAAAACACATTTCGGACGCGCTCCTGTCCGTAAAATCACTCAACGGAGCTAACAGAGTCGTCTGAATTCCATTCCGAATCCGTCTTCACATAGTTCCGACTGCGGTCTGATTTCTAAGGCTTAAACTCCTGATTAGGGACTAAGTGTCCCAAAGCTCTCCGAATTACATAGCTAGTCGCTCCGACAAGTCCCAATAGCAGAAAAAAATGTGGGGAAAGCAATTATTAGGGGATCAGGGCTCTAACTCTCAAAACGACCGACCGGGTCGTTACAATAGACGACCTGTACTCAAGTGCAATAGAACAAATATGACATGGATGTAATTATAATAGCAGGAAGTAGGCATGGTATTTGCAAGTTAAGCAAGTAGAAGGCATGGGAAACACAGCAATAATTGAGATAGAAAACAAAGACAGAACAATAACGACAAGTCACATAAGAACCATAAGTACGACAATAACAACTCAAGGTAAAGACATGAAGATATCTACAAGAAAAGGATATCATGACATAATGCATGTCCCTTGTCCTCGCTTGCACGGAAGTACCCTTCGTGCCATGAACTCGTAATAACATAAAATCATGATAATATAAATGCAATGACACAGCATCACCCTTCGTGCTTTTACTCTCAAATAAAATGTCACGGCATCACCCTTTGTGCTTTACACTCACATAACATGGCACGACATCACCCTTCGTGCTTTTACTCTCAAATAAAATGTCACGGCATCACCCTTTGTGCTTTACACTCACATAACATGGCACGACATCACCCTTCGTGCTTTTACTCTCAAATGATATGGCACAACATCACCTTCGTGCTTTACACTCTTCCTTACCAAGTATATGTATATCAATGTCAAACAAGGTAGGAAGCATAAATAACATCAACGAGAGTGTCTAAATGAATATTCCAAATGAACCCCATTCACAACTTTCAAGCCAACAATAGTTCAATAAACTCTCAAGAACCTTATTATTTAAGTATTTCAACAAATCCCAAGAATGATCTACAACACGAGTATAGAATCTAAAATCTCAAGAATATCATACGTAACAATGTGTTGATGATTAAGCATAATGATGACTAAATTAGACACAACAATATTTTCTCAGAATTTCCGTCAAATTTTAATCAAGTTATAATAAGCAAAATATTGATTTCTAACATTTAACTCTATATACTTAGTATCTATGAGTCAAGTAAGACATGAAGCAAGAAGGTCACTGTCACGACCCAAATCGGAGGGCTGCGACGTGCACCCGGTACTTTACTCAACCGAGTACCAACGTAACAATCTTTCTTATCGTACTATCATGGGTAAATGGGCCAAAAGAGTCATCATGACATAACCTGAATAAAACATAAGGGAATGCTAGACATAGGACGACCTAACATGATATAGAAACTTATACATGTGACATACGGGCCTATAAGGCCGACATGATCAATTGTAAACTCAAACAATAGGCCGACAAGGCCGTACAAGTATCCATATACCTGACATCTATCTACAAGCCTTTAAGAGTATATCATAAAGGTCGGGACAGGGCCCCGCCATACCAATCAATACATGTCCAAATCATACTGACTGAATAGGCAACTCCGGAGAAAGTGGGATGCACCAACACCTTCCACTGAGCTGATAGCCTACTAGGAGGATTGTCAATATGTTTATCGGGACCTATATGCATGAAACGCAGCATCCCCAGGCAAAAAGGAACTCGTGAAGTATATATATCACGGAAACATGTCGTAAGAGGAGTATAATTATTCAGTGACTAATCATGAACTCGTGAAGTCTCTACAATAACAAGTCTAGTCTCAAGTAGTAATGTAAAACAAAGGAATCTAATATGCGAGAGACCGCTCAAATAATACAACTATAGCATAATGTGAACCTTAGCCTACCTGGACAATAACATGAATGTAGCTATGTACGGGCTCTCATCACCTCGCGCGTACGTAGCCCCTACAACAAGTAGCACACATAAATATACAACAACTAGGGGTAATTTCCTCCTCACAGGGTTAGACAAGAGACTTACCTCATCTCAAAGCTTACTTTTCGATCCAAAAATTGTGCTTTAAATCCTCAACTCGGTTCCAAACGACCCGAAGCTAGTCAAACATTATATAAAATAGTCAATACATGTTCAAGAGTTCACATCCTAGCTATTAAGGTGATTTTCTGACCCAAATTGAAGAATTCCTAAAATTCACCCCCAGGCCCACGTGCCTAGATTCCGAAAATTTTCGAAGATAAACACCCCATAACATTATGATATCAAATATATGATTTATTCTCAGTTCTATGCCCAAGTTCGTGGTCAAAATCCAAAAATATAAATTTTTAGGTTTCCTTCAAAATCCCAAATTTCTACAAATTTTCATGTCTAAATCCATATGCAATCTAGGTATTTAACTTGCAATAGGTGGGAATCACTTACCTTTACATAGATGATGAAGATGGAGCTCCAAAATCGTTCCAAAATTGGCTCCAATGGAGGAAATGAAGTGAAAATGACCAAAATCCCGTTTTAAACAATTCACTGCCCAGTTCGACCCTTCTTCGCGAACGCGACACAGCCCTCGCGTTCGCGAAGCTCAACAACCTCATGCCCAAAAATCACTCTTCGCGTTAGCAACCCTCTGATCGCGTTCGCGAAGTCCAGCTGCCCTACCCCTTCGCGTTCGCGTTCGCGTTCGCGTTCCCATCTTCGCGTTCGCGTAGGCCAAACAGCCTTAGGCGTTGCTCCCTCTCCTTCTTCTTCGCGTTCGCGTTGCCTTGGCCGCGCGCGAAGGCTAGATCTCAGCAGCCCCAAAATCCTTCTTCGCAACACGGGACTCCCTTCGCGTTTGCGAAGGAGGAAACCAAACACCAGCACAGTAGTTCCAAAACAGTCCGAAACAATCCGAAACTATCCCGAAACATACCCGAGGCCCCCCGGACCCCGTCCAATCACACAAATCAGTCCCATAACGTAACACGGACCTGCTCGAGGCCTCAAATCACATCAAACAACATCCAAATAATGAATCACACCAAATTCAAGCTTAATGAACTTTAGAACTTCAAACTTCTACATTCGATGCTGAAACCCATCGAATCACGTCCGATTGACCTCAAATTTTGCACACAAGTCACATTCGACATTAGGACCTACTCCAACTTCTGGAATCAGAATCCGACCCCGATATCAAAAATTCCACTCCCGGCGAAACCTCTCAAAAACCTTTAAATTTCTAACTTTCGCCAAATGACCCCGAAATGACTACAGACCTCCAAATCCACTTCCGGACGCGCTCCCAATACCAGAATCACCATACGAGGCTAGTTCCCAGACTCGAAATCCCAAATGGACGTCGATAACATTGAAATACACCTTAACCTAAGTTTATAAAATTCTTCCAAAATACCAACTTTCCACAATAGGGGCCAAAACACTCCCGGGTCATCCAAAACCCGATCCGGACATACGCCAAAGTCCAAAATCATAATACGACCCTGTTGGAACCTTCAAATCTTGGTTCTGAGGTCGTTTACTCAAAAATTACACTTAGTCAATTCCTCCAACTTAAGGCTTCTGAAATTAGAATTTTCTTTCCAAATCAACTTCGAACTTCCCGAAATTCAATTCCGATCACTTGCACAGGTCACAATAGCTGAAGTGAAGCTGCTCATGACCTCAAACCGCCGAACGATGCGCTAGAGCTCAAAATGACCGGTCAGGTCGTTATAAAAAGCTGCCTTTTTATTGGTGGAGCCAATTTTAAGAATAAACAATTACGTGTTTGGATAGAAGTGCTGAAACTGAAAATAAGGAGTTGATGTGTTTGATGAAAAAGTGCTTATAAGCACATTTGTTTTTTGTTAAAACAGACTTAAATTATTTTTTTGCACCACTCAGCTAAAAAATTATTTACTCCTTTAAAGGTTGACCAAACTTGATGAAAATTCTAGCTACGTCACTGCGTTCAATGTAATAAAAATCTTACTCTATTTGTCCCGCTTTATATGATTTTCTTTTGCTTTATTATGTTCCAAAATGTTAAACAAATTACATTTTTAATACAATCTATACAAGCATTAAAAAGCCAACTATATTCATTACTTACCTTTTCTAGTCAGTGTGTATGAATTATACACTATTTATTCATAGTTATATACACATTATACTTTTTTTGATCATTTTAAATTTAAGTGATTGGATGAATAACTATTTAGGTTAATTCTTCAAATATTATTAAATTTTGACGTGACGTTCTCTCTATCAAACAAACTCTTCAATAATTTTTTAATATTTTATCTTACCATTGTTAATAAAGTATATAGAGTCAAATTTAATAGTTTCCTAAAAGTTCATATTCTTCAAATATAGTCATTGGACAAAAGAAAAATATATCATTGAAAAAAAAAAAATTTCTCAAGAATGCTAATAACAAAGGCCATGTCCGAGGCCACTCGTCCGATTCAACTCACCTCATTTCCTTATCAAGTGTTCAGCTAAATTAAACTGAAGACTCCCTCAATCTCCTCTTTTACAACAAAAAAACACATTTTCGGCTCTCTGTAATTTCCAAGAGAACAAAGAAGGTAGGCAAATGGGTACGCTGGGGAAAGCAATCTACACAGTCGGGTTCTGGATCAGGGAAACGGGTCAAGCCATGGATCGCTTGGGCTGCCGCCTCCAAGGCAACTATTACTTCCATGAACACCGTATGTCTTCGATCTGCTCTCTTAATGCACCATTCATTTTTCGCCTTCTTTTAATTAAGTCTTTTTTTCACTGCATTTTTTTTAATAGATTGTTTAGGTAATACCAACTAGTTAAGATTAAAGCTTAGTTGTTGTTACAGGTACCTAAGGTCTGGTGTTTGCCAAGAATTTTATTTAGTCTAGTTAGAAAATCCCTAATTTTACGAATAAATTGGGCTTTAATAGAGTGGAATAGCTATAGAGCATTAGTATAGTTGACCCGGACTAGTTTGGGTTGGCCTTATAAGACATACTCTATTGTTTACCAGTATTTGGAATAAAATGGGTCAGAATAGAGCAGAATGATTACATAGCAGTCATATAGCTGACTCCAATTTGTTTGGGATTAAAAGTGGTTGATTGATTGACATTTGTAAGTGGTTATATGGTTGAATGTTGAAAACAACGTTAAACTAATTGATGAAACTGCTAATTTTGGTTTGTTCAGCTGCAGAAAGCTACAATTTGATTAGCTTCTCATTTATATGACTTAAGGGTTTGAGTGCCTCTGTAAAACTGAAAAGGACACTAGTTTTGGATTTCAGTTGTGTACTTTTGTGTCCTGACTAGATCATTATTTTGGGTGCAAATGGACTGTGGAGGGATGCTTTCAAGTTTTGAATTTCAGTAATGTATTTCTGTGTCCTGACTAGGTTATTATTTTGGGTACAAATGAACAGTAGAGGGACGCTTTCTTTGAAAAGTAATGTTGTTGTACTGACATATATAAATATATGTTTCGAGTTAAGTGTTGCTTTTAAAATGATAAGGAATAAAATAGTCTCACATTCTGATCTGTACTTAATCTGATGAAAAAGCTACTTTTACTTTGATTTATACTTGGATGCCGCTTAAGAGTGTCTGTGCATTTAAAATAGCTATTAGAATATCAAATTTTGGAAACATGTGAAAGTTTAAGTTCCAATATTTGGAGAACAGTTTCCAATTTTTACTACAAGTTCCCTCAAGTTGATTTGGACAGTTTTACCATTATAACATAGCTAATAATCCCAAGAAGCTGGTTTTACCTTAGTTCAAGAGAAGAAAATGTGTACCTGTATTGGACATAGAAGTATTTGCTTATCCATTACATATCTAGAGATTTATCCTGTTAGCATAACTCTGAAGACTACTTACGAAATACAACTTGTGGCAAATGTATTCCTGTATCCATCTCACCCCATATGTCTATGATTGACTGGCTTGTTTGTAGATTTCCAAGCTGGAAAATCTTGAAGAACTAGATTTAAAAGATTTTGGATTTTTCATAATCCAACTTTTTTAATGAATAATAGCTTGTTTGGCCAAGCTTCTTTGTGGCCAAAATTGCTTTTTTTTGGGCCAAAAGTGCTTTTGTATAAAGTTATGGTGTTTAGTCTAGCTTTTTGAAGGAAAAAAAAGTGTTTTTGAGTAGAAGCAGAAAAGCGTAGCTTCTCCCAAAAATACTTTTGAGAAAAATACACCTAGAAGCGCTTTTTAAAAATCTTGGCCAAATACTAAATACTGCTCAAAAATACTTTTCTATTTAATTTGCCAAACACAACTGCTTCTCACCAAAAGTATTTTTTGAGAAGTACTTTTGAGAAAAATATTTTTCAAAAATAAGCTGATTTTAGAAGCTTGGCCAAACAGGCTACAAGTCACTCAGGCTAACTGCAAGAAATTATTTTTGTATACATATGTTCTCATCAAATAAAATGGAAGCTAATTGATTGGCACCTTTGGCTCTCACCTTGAGCATTGCTTCTTTTACTGAAGAGTTTGGTAAAACAAATGATATTTCTCTGCGGTGGTCTTATTTGTACTATTTTTGTCACAGTCAGCAAATTTTGCCATCCAATATCTTGATTTAATTTCTTTGAGCATTATTTACAGAGTAATCTTAAGATTTATTTCCTTTAAGTGTTTCTTGCCCTATTTGCCAAAGTTTTTTTTTCCTTATTCTAGGTTTGAACTTTTTGCTGGTCAATGTGCTCCATATGTACATATGCTGCAATCTTGCATCCTTTAACATTTTTCATTTTGACCTCCTTGTTTCCAGTGTCAAGACATCGAACTCTTATGAACTTGTTTGACAAAGTACCTATGGTTGCTAAAGATGCATTTGTGGCCCCAAGTGCTTCTTTAATTGGCGATGTTCATGTTGGACGTAATGCTTCTATTTGGTATGGATGTGTTCTGCGAGGTATGTTCTTCTTTCATACTATGGTAGAGTCCGTGCTTAAAAGTGTTCTTGCAAGACTTAATGGGTCGGATGATGCTGTTTTGCATTAGGTAGAAAACTTTTTTATCTTCTTTCTTCTAGGTGTCACACCTCATTTTCCCCCCTTAGGTAAGGGTAATAAGGGAGTTTTTCCACTTTAAGTGACATTATTCGATTTTTGGGATTTATCTTATTCAGAGTCGCCACCCGAATTTTTTACGATGTTCCCGGACACCATTTGTTTATTAGAAATCCCAAAATCGAGGAATTTTGACTCTGTTTAAATTGTCTGCGGACCAGAAATCCGGGTAAGGAATTCTGTTAACTCGGGAGAAGGTATTAGGCACTCCCGAGTTCCGTGGTTCTAGCACGGTCGCTTAATGATTAAACTTGGCCTAAATTGTTTAACTACTGCTTTTATATATGTGTGCATTTTTATATATTCACCGCTTTTGTTATTCTTTTGTATTTAAAGAATTGCCTTGAGATGGTTCACGTATGCGTAAAACCCGTAGAGTTTGAAATGTGTCTAAAATTATGTCACGCGAACGTGTATATAATTCTCGACACTGAACTCATTCAAGGAGATAAATAAAGTTGCGCAAGCGCGTATTTTGTTTTGTTGTCAAAAAAAAACCGGAATCATGTCACGCAGGCGTGTTCGCAATTCCGATAGTTTTAAGAAATTCGTTCCTAAAAGTGTCTCTACGAGTGTTCATTTTTGTCTTTATTTGTGTTACGTAAACGTATACACAATTTGAGAAAAACGTATATTTTAGTTGTTTTCATTCAAAGTTACGTAAAACGTATACTTTGATGATTAATTTATTTTTCTAAGTTTAAGGTAATCACTATCTAAAAAGGCTTTTTGAGATTCATTATGTCTAGAGTAGAATTCCTAAATCAAGTCATCAGGTTGGGCTATGACCGAATTTAGCCCCAAATTGATCACTTTAGGCCATCCTAATTTGGTTATTTTTGTAACAAGTAAAACTATGTACAATACTTTAAGGCATGCTTAATAAAGAAGGATCTAAATTACTATCCACAAATAGCATATTCATAAAGTCAAAGAGACACATGCAACTATAATAAGATATTGATTGAATATTTTATCAATTTCAAGTGGCCTAAGTCTATACTACTTAACTCACAATTCATGCATATCGAGGCCTATAGGTTGTAAAGTCTGAAATTTTGAAAAAACGTATTTCGAACAGCAAATTCATATTTGTGCATACATTCCGAAATTCTTTTGAGCTAAAACAATCATTTCTTATAATTTTCAATAGGTGTTTACGGGGAAAAACTATAGGAAAAAGATTTTCTTTTTAAAAATAATATTATTGAATTTATCAATCTAATTCTGAATATTCAAACGTATAAATCCTCATATTTAAATTTGCCAATGAACAGTATTGAAGCTAAAGCTTTTTGTATCTTTTAAGCCCAATGGACTACATTTGGGCCTTTTCAAGCTCCACCAGGCCATTGTCAATGGCTTTGGCCTGTTTAAAAATTATCCAGCCCTGTTCGAGTCCAGTGGACTCAGACAAATCTGGAGCTAATTCTGACCGTTTTCTTTGGAATTACACGGGTACATACATACAGAAACTAAAAAGTTGCTGATACAATGAATATAGAGTCTAGTCTTATGTTACCATGATTCTAACAAAGGATAAGTCTGGATGAATTACAATTATGTTGAAACAGAATTACAACTTCTAAAAAAAATACATTTTTTCCTACAAAAAAGAAAGCTGAAAATTACAATTTCTAACTGGTTTTGTTCCGACTTGAATTTCTTTATGGCTATACACTTGAGCCTGTTTTTGCAATTTGTAAAACCCCCAAATAATCAGGTGTGTTATGCATCTATCAGGGCAAATCTGACCATTAAAGGGGTTAGATTTGACTCTAATGATGTTAGGCTATATAGTACTAAAAACAAGATCCTTTTCGTTCATTTTTTCTGGAATGAATCTGACCATGAAAGGGGCCAGATTCAACTCCAATGATGCTACCTTATTTGACCCTTAACAGTCATCCTTATGTTATGCAACATATTTCAACAAGTATTTATTCAAATACTTCGACTAGTCTTGGCACTTTGAGGAGTAAATCCGACCATTTTGCGGGTTCGGATTCCCTTCCTTAAGGTCCTTCTTAATTACACATTTATACCCTTAGGGGGTAATTTTCAGCAACTAAACTACTGTTTGTGCACTACTATGGGGTGAATTTGACCATTAGAAGGTCAAACTCATCTACCCTAGTGCAAATAACTTCAGTATGGACTAAGGCAAACATAAAACCAACACAAACTCATCCTTGTGGATCTTAACAACACAAAATTCATAGTCTAAATACAAAGATAGAAACCCAAGGTCTACTTATCACATACCAGCAACACAGATTAACAGATTAAGCAAGAAACCATAGATTATCACAGCATATAGTAGACAGTGATTCAAAACTGAAAATTCCATTAAGCATGAACTTGTTACATACCTTTTTAAAGAGAAAGTTAACAAGAATCCTGACCAAAAAAGGCCAGGTAGTCAGCAAAACAGCAAATAGGAGAAAGATTCAGCAGCAACAAGAGCAGACCAACCAAAACCCAGCAACAAACAATTGGAATTGACAGCCTAGGACTCGAATATTTAGACAAGAAACTTCGAAATCAGACTACCAACCAAGAACCAAAGCTGAGAAAACCACAAGAACCTTGATGATTCTTGAATGAAATCAAATCTTCTCACTAATATATATTTTTTGATTTTTGTTTATGATATGTTTCAGTAGCTAAGAGAGTGTGAACCAGGTAATAGAGTATAAAAACAGGTGAAAAAAAAGGAAGAGTGTTTTCGTGTGTGTGTCTAGGTAATTTTTCAGTGTGTAGAGAAGATCCTTTTCAGTCTAAAGGGAGGGTCTACTTATAAGAGGCTTGGGGATGGGATATGATTTGACATATTCCTCATCTAATAAGCTGAAATAGTGCATAGGGCAGCTGTCACCCTTATCCTTTGGGACAACTGCCCCTATTCCAGAAGCTTCCAGCCTTTGTAAATGACCCTAATACCCTTGAAAAGTCTGATTTTACAAGTCTAGAATGTTCTTGAGTTATTATTAACTCCAGTTAACTAATCCTAGTTATGCCCTTTAGTTAATTAAGACTAATAAGTATTCTTAACTAGGGTTAAGTTAGTTAGTTAAGGGTTAGTTGATTAGGTTCCTAGAGTTGGTTTCCAACCATACTTACTAGTTACCTAGGTTTAGGTTAATTTCATTATTAGGTATTAATTCTAGTTTGATAGCTTGTTAATTAACTTGGGTTGATTAATTCAATTCCTTGAGCTTAGGTTAATCGATTTACTTTAGTTAATTGATTAAGACCTAGTTGACTAAATATCTAAGCAGGGATGATTAGGAGATTCTATCTCATTGGCAATTAATCTTAACTAATCACACAATCAAGCATATAATCAATCAAATAACGAGCCTTATTGGTAGTTAACTAATGGCAGTCAATAATAAGAAAATCAAGACCAGGAATCCCTATTTTGATATTTCAAATTACAAACAAACATATGACTAAGCAAATAAAAATCCTAATCACATGATTATCAGTATTCTAGACGACTAACAATAAACTAAGGAAAACACACAGAGGAGACTATGGACATAGTCATAAGGAATTCACATTAATGATCATGTTGAACAACTAAAAGCATGCTGTTAACTTAAGACGAAATAATAACGACATTAATAGAAACAAAGGTAAATCGACCAAAACAGGCTAAAACAGTAATCCTAAACAAACACATAGGATTCTGCTTCATGAAAAAAAAAGACAAAGAAAAGGAAATGAATAATAAACACAGAGAGGGGGGAAGTACCAGTGGGTGGTTTGGCCGGAATGTTTGAGGTCACCGGACCTTGGCCGGACTCCAGCGGGGTTTGAAAATAGCTCAAACCCACATGAATCAATAACCCTCAACGAGAGCTATCGATCCATGTAAGTAGGAGCTATTGAAAGTCTTCAGATCAACTAGTATGTGAAAACTAGGGATTTCCATTTTCAGATTTGAAATTAGAGAAATTTGAGTGAGTTTTTGGTGAAATAGATGGTAGG
>ML360595.1:0-42561 GCA_005239505.1 Nicotiana paniculata
GGAGGGGAGGGGGGGGGGTTGAGGAAATAAGCAATAATTAAAGTACATAGCACAGATACAGATTGCATTATAAGCAGTGAATTAATCTTTAAAAAAAAAGAGATAACTGAATGTGTATGATTTTTCTTAATTGTGGCTGCTTTCTTATACTGGACCATTTATATTAAAAAATCTTTCTTCTGCCAATTAGGGGTGTACATAGCTTGGGTTGGTTCGAATTTTTTAGTTATCAAACCAAATTAATAGTGTCGGATTTTTTAATTTATAAACCAACAAAGTCGGATTTTTCAATCTCAATTATTCTCAGATTTTTTCTCCGGTAAAGTCTTCATAGCATAAAAGATGTAACTTGTGCTCCAAATATTTCTTAAGTCCTAATAAAATACAACTATATAATGTGTTTCCCAAGAAACTAGCACAATAATATGAGATAAGTCATAGCATTATACTAAAATATTCAATAACAAAGATAAAAAATAAAATTACATAAAATAAATATTGTTAATTAATAATCCATAATAAAAATTAACATAATCTAAAAATACTATATATGTCATGCTAAAATAAGTATAGCTAATAAATGCTAATATTAGTTACATAACTAAGCACTAAAGAAAAAGATAAACTAAGTTATGCGTTTTCATTATAAACCAAGGTAAAACTAAAATAATTATCCAACACTATCGTCATTCCTGGTATTGTAGAATTTCTTCTGTTAGCATTAGTATTGATTTGAATTTTGTTTGAGTTTCTACATTTATGGGCTATAAAATGTATTTACCATTCAAGAATGTTAAGTTTAAACTTGAAATAATACGTTAAAAGATAAAACTGTGAAAAAGTTTAAGAAATATTTATAAATTACATTACAATAAATATTTATATGTATGAAATGTTTTTAAAAAATAAAATAAATGTACTATCGGGTTGGTTTAGTTTTGATTTGACTTTTTTAGTTAAAACCAACCAAATCAAATTATGGTCGGGTTTTATTTTTCAATACCAAACCAAATCAAAAAATCACATCGGTTTTTTTTCCAGTTTGACTCGAATTATCGGTTTGGTGCAATTTTATACACCCCTACTGCCAACTATATTGAATATTATTCATTTTCTTGTCTTGTTTTATACAAAATATAAAAAAAACAACAAAGTATCTAGTGCATATAAACCTTTTAAAGTCTAATAAAGTACAGGGTATAGACAAGTCTAAGCACTCCAAAAAATTGCTGCAAAGCACAGAAAATTTGGCAATATTAATAAAGGCAAAGCACTTGACTAATATTATGTTTTTCAGAATATATTATTAGTACAATCTGATAGAGTACAAAATAATAGTAGTATATAAGTATCGTTTTTCGTTAGGATTCACATGGGCATATATATGCTGTCCTACATATCTAATATCTTAATATTAATATTTCATTTTTAAAAATTCATTAATTTTTCCAACCAATATCATGTTCTTGTCCATAAGTTTGGGTCCATACATTTATTTATTATCCATTTATTTTACTTAATAAATTAATGTATTGGAAAGGTCTAATATTTGGCCGTATAGCGCCCGGATGTCAATATAAAAAATGATCTCCTATGATCCGTTACAGTTTTAATAGAAGAAAATGATCCTACGATAATTTTCAGCATTATAATTCAAATAATATGTAACTCTCTTGAGCATTACACTGTGCGTATGCGGTCAGAACGGACCTGTCCTTCTTGTGACTAATCGAAGTTGAATCATGATAGGTCACGGTTCGGCCTCGTATTATATCGAGCCTCAGTGCGGAGTCAGATTGCTGAGCCTGTAATTTAGAGACTGATCAAGGTCGAGATCAGCGAAGATCGAGACCAAGCAGAACAGAGATCGAGCAAGACTGATAAAAGTTTACCTAGTCAAATAACGGTAAGCCGAAATATCCGTAATCGAGCAAGGGGCGAAAATTTCTTAATATGAGGCCGATTAATTAGCCAATCATGAAATTTCTTATTGTATTTAGAATTGTACCATAAGTAGGACTCCCCTACTATAAAAAGAGAGTCTAATCATTTGTAAATGCATCATACTCTTGAAATAGAAAGCAATATACTATTCTTTTCTTTAAGTTCTCAATACTCTGTTATTCTGCTCATATCTCATTTGCTATTTCATTTCGTTCGAGGGTAACTTAGCTCGAGGGCCAAAGCTGCACATCTCATTTTGTTTGCTCTTATTTTTCTTTACAATCAATTTCAATATTAATTTGTATATTTTCTCAATTTGTGCCAAATAAAATCACATATATTTAAAATCACATATAAATTCAATCGTAATCCATTTTTAGAGTAAACACTGTCCATTAGAAACACTTTAACCTTATACACAATTATGAGTTCGTGAACACTTGCCTAATACCGCCGGCCTTAAATATTTGTCGTTTTGCCAAACTGAGTTTATTTCAAAATATTTGATTCTTTAGAAATAAATCAGGAGCATTACTACTTTTTGTTTTAAACACACCCTTACTGAAGAATTATGAGACATTTGATGAAAAATAAATAAATTGAAACATTTAAAAGATAAATAAATATTCTTATAATTAAGTTTATTATTATCTTTCTTAGATAGTACAAGAATCGTAAAATATCCCAACGTAGTATTTCAGTTTTCAGTCCCTCTCCGTGATTAAAGCCATTACTCATTCCATGATCTCATCTCCTTCAGTTGGTTTTGTTTTTGTTTCGTTTTTCCAATTAGGTTATCCTTTCTCTAGTATTAGCTTTATGGTATTACCTGTTGTTTCTTTTATTTCGGTCATCATACTATTCTGTTGTTATTAACTAATTAATGCTTCTTTTCCATAATTTTTTTACAGTGTTTTTTGTCGTTTTACTTGTTATTATTATTGTACTTAGGCTTTGCTGAACCGAAGGTCAATTAGAAACAGTCTTTCTATATACAATGTAGGATAAAGTTTGTATATACACTATTCTCGCCATACCTCACTATATGAGATTACACTGAATAATTATATATTGTTGTTGTTGTCGTCGTCCTTTCCCTCTCTTTTACGTGTATGCTCCACATCATATCTAAGACTACGAATAATTCCACATTAAATTAATTAGATGGACAAACTAAAGATTATGGGAATGACTAATATTCTTCCACCTTTAATCAAAAATCTCGGGTCTGAGTTCTAAGAATAGAAAATTCTTAATAGGAAGCTCTACCCTAGATCTTACGTAACACGAATTTCGATTAAATACGAATAACGAATAAAAAACAAAAAAATAAATAAATAGGCCGATGGCAATGCACTGATTATGGACAGGACAGGATCGTGGATACAATGACGACCTAAAAAAACAAGCATTAATATTTGCCAAAATGGGTTCAATATTTGTGGAAGAAAGGAAAGGTTGATGTTGATATTACCATAGATGAGCTGACTGATGAGATCAAAGGACCATCTGCTCCTCTCTATCTTTTAATTTGATAGTGGCACACTGGCACTTACCCTACACTTGAATTAATTATGGCGTACAGATGTGAAGTCAAATTTTTTTTAAAGTGTTCATACTTGGAAGAAGTAAAAAAAAATTCTGAAAGAGATGTTCAAATATATTTTATATACATCTAAAATCTAATATTTTACGTATATAGAGAGTGTAATTTTTCGTAATATTTCGACGATTGATCATTAAGTTGGTGATATTACACAATAGTTTTTAATCGATCGCTACAGGTCATGGTGGTATGGATAATTTTCTTTTTTCATCCTTAACCAAAAGTCTCGGATTTGATCTCTAAGTATATATATAAAAAACTAATAGAACGCGCTTTCTCCTTTAATGGCCTGACGCAGTGCAAAACTCGAATTAGTCAAGGGTCGGCCCAATACAAATACCGAATACAAAGATCGTCTTCTTCACGAGAGAATATGATGGCGCACATATCATACATACTTCACATGCCCCATGCACATAATTAGGGTAAAAGTATGGGGACGATCTTATGAACCCCACACACGATATAAAAAAGAAGTTCCCTACATTCCAAGCAATTAAATTAAACGTATCTCCAAATAAAAAAAAAATATATCTCTCTCTCTATATATATATATTATGTGATTTCTCATGTATATATATACTTAATAATTTTTTAATCAATATATATGGTTAGAGCAATCATTGGGTACATCGAATACGGATTCAGGATAAACCTTATCATGAGTTCAATCTTGATGTTTTTATAACTAAACTCATTGTACGTTTGAATTTCTATATTTTCAAGTTAAGGATGAGTACTTACTATGAGATTTACGAATAATTAACTTATAAATCACTTGATAGAACGTAAATAATAGAGAAATAACGTGTTTGTTAATGGCAAGTTGCGACGTTTAATGTATAGAAACAAGGTTTAGGGATTAATTATTCATTTTATGATAAGTCCTAAAGCTATTACTATGAATGCCTATCGTGTACGTGTTATCCTTTCCAGATAGAATTTCTAAGACTTAAGACTTAATTAATTATATATCTAAATTAAAGTTTTGTGTGTCAAAGACGGAAAGTATATATAGGGAATACTTATATCTATTTTATAAAACCATTTCAGGATCGACGTTGGATTATATGGGGCACGTGACAGGGTTAGTAGGGTCAGATCCCGTGCCTCGACACTCAGTTTATCTGAATTTAATATTTTTTATGGGAGTATATAAATTCTTATAAAATCTCAAAATTTAACAAATATTTTTTTCCTATAATTTTAAAAGTATAGTAAGTTTAATGATATATATATATATATATTCTGAATTCCTTAGTATAGCGATAACAGTAGTTCGAAACCACTAGATCGATATAATATTTTTACAATTTTAAAATATTCCTAATTAGAATTTAACTCTACCGTTGTTCAATGTGATTGTTATCTGATAACAAGGAGCTCAAATACGTGAGATTGTTTAGTACGACTGAGACAATTCTCAGACCAAAATGAAAAAGTTGAAGAAATTTAGGATGGTGGACCAAACAATTTTGTGGAATTAAACGTAGTTGCATGTCATTGTGTTGGGTAAGTAGGGTCATTATACTATTACATCGATATGATTTATGATCATGCTAGTACATGTTGTTTACGCGTCCGTACATATAAATAAGTTTTTTTGAAACTAACATCAAAATGTATAAATATATATATTGATATTAGCGGTATTGTTAATCAGAGAGTTCGGGTTCAAGTGTTATGTATGACTTCACATTCAGTATGGAACAAGTTACCCTCAAAATGAAACTTTTCGATGCAAATTCGGATTAGCGGGTCTCCAAAGCGAATATGAGCACGAGATAAATCGAAAAGAAAAACGATATTAACAGTACGTACTACGTAGTCTACCCTTCAAGATGGTCTAGTTTGAGGTCTAGGGTTTGAAACCCATTTGCTTACCTTAAAGTTTCAGTCGAGCCCGTCATATGGGGCTTATCAAGTACATTTTACCTTCCTTTATAGTTTGCGGGCTATTATATACTATATAGGAGTGGGTTAATCGTATGCGCATCCGAAAAATAACCGCTGAGTTTTCTAATTAACACACAAAAAAAAGGTAAGTTGTCTCATGTTTCACGTTTTATGATCCAACTACCATTCCGAATTGTCAACTCTCATTTAAACCAGAAAATGGGCAAAAAATGGGGGTGACTATTGAGACACTGACTAAACAAATATTTCTTAGCTTTTCACTCCAAGGTGAAGCCAACGATTTGGAGCCCGTTTGGATTGACTTGTTTTAAGTTTTTAAAATTAAAAATAATTTTTAAATCATTTTGTAATATTTGGGTAAAGTAAAAAAAGTACTTTTAAGCACTTGTTATTAAGATAAAATGATAAAAACAAGCCAAAAGTCAAAAGTTAGAATTCCTAACTTATTGACTTATGCGTAAACGTCACTTAAAAAAAGCCCATCCAAACGTACTCTTGGTATACTAAAAAATCGTGAAAATTCCTTTTAGAAAATCTAATTTATTTCACATGTTTGGTTTCCAATTGTTCAAACATATAGTTGAACTATATACCTGCTTATCCAATTTATCCAATTTATACGTACACCAAAAAAGGGGACTAGAGAACATAAAAAAATGTAAGGATCAATGGACATTAGAGACTCAAGAAATTACATGAACATATTGGTAATTGCCATAAACGAAACAATTCTACTAATTTTGATGAGAAATCTATTTGACATTCTCATCATATTGGTAATGGACTAGAATTATTTATTTATTTGAGCAATTAGAAGTAAGATTAACTTAATTTTGATTTAACTCAGATGGTCACTCAACTATCCGAAATTATCTACCAAAGCCATCTTTTTTTCGCTTACAACAACAAAGTTACTTAACTATGTCTAAATCAATCGGAATGTCACTCAACTAGATTTATCAAACTTTTGATCGTCAAATACCTATTTTACCCTCTAATTATCAACTTTTATCTTCTATTGTTTTGGTTTTTTGCTTTTTAATATTATAAATTTTTTCTTTTTAATCAACATTATGGACTTACCTATAGAACAAAAATATTTTATTTAAAAAAAATCTAGCGTATATAATATCGAAATAATTATATAATTAAGCATAATATTCAAGAATATGTAATGTATATTACAAAAATACCTTTACTTTAGATTATTATTTTCTATAGTATGTGCATGAATATATATTTTAAATTTTATTTTCTTTCATTCTACATTGTGTAAATAAACTTTTGAGTTTTTTTTTGGTTATTATCAAAATCAATATTACGAATATTATATTCTAATTAACTTTCAACTATGCATAATATTTTATTATTCCAATAGTATATATGCTTAAATACTATTTTAATTTTTTAAATTTATAAATAAAATTTATTAATTCTAAGGTAAGTCCATAATATAAATTAAAAAGAGAAAACATTATTATATTAAAAATATAAAAATATAAAAAGAAGATAAAAATTGATAACTTAGAGGATAAAATAGGTATTTGGTGATCAAAACTTTGAGAAATCTAGTTGAGTGACCTTCTAAATGCTATAGGCATAGTTAAAGTGGCCTTGTTGTTACAAGCGAAAGAAAAATGACTTTGATAGATAATTTCGAATAGTTGAGTGACCGTCTGAGTAATGGACTCTGCTATGTGTTGCAAGTTTAGTCACCACCAAATGTTCATTTCAATATTGACTGCGTGAGTCGTCACAAATAACATTCAATTACGAAAATATTTGACTCTGCATTAGTTGAGGCACATGAAATTAGATAGATATTATTAGAGTGTCGTAAATGTATCAATCGAAAAATAATAACAACAAAAATAACAATAACAATTCAGTATAATCTCATAAGTGGGGTCTGGGGAGGGTAGGATATACACAGTCTTACTCTTACCCTGACATGACAAAAAAATTGTTTTCAATAGACCCTCGGTTAAAGAAGGTGAAAGAAAAAGTGGCAACAAAGAATATGAAAGAAAAAAGCTCAAAAGGTGGCAATTAGCATTAACGACAACATCAAGAAGTATACTCTATTATTTGCCTTGTTCTAGTATAATATAAAAAATTATATGCGTGGTGCTAAATTTTTTATTAGAATCTGACAAAGTACAGAGACAAAAGTGAAGCACGCAGATGTTATTTCAGAACACATAAGACTTTGGTAATGATAAAGGAAAATCCAAGATTAAAACTGTACAATTTTCACAATATATTAATCTGACCGATTAATTAATTACAACTAATCTTAGATCTTGGAATAGGAATATAATAAGAGGTTTCGTTAAAATGTGACAAAGTATAGACAAGACTAGCATTACAATTATCATAATATATTAGTATATAATCATATCGAGTACTTTCAAGCCTAGAATATGAATCTTGGAAATACTATCCGTTTTGTGTAATTAAATAGTTGTGGGAGTGTCACTTTTGTTAAATAATAAATAGATAGATAAATAAATACCATGCACATTTAATTTGTTGTTTGAATATATATATATAACCGTTCATAATTAGTGGAAATAGTAACCTTAAAATAAAATAGATGACCAACTATATATAATATGCTGTGTGAAAAATACTTATACTTCGAATACTTCATCATGTTAAAAGAAAATTTATATGGGTCTAATATAAATTAATTTCAAAAGTTAGTTCATGAAATAAAGATTGCCCTACTATAAAGAACAACAATTTGCTTTCTCAACCAAGTTAATACACTTAACAATCATAACTAGGAGGTATATTCATAACTCATAAGTCATAAGTAAGTAGTGCCGCTACAAATCAAGAATTTTGGTAAGCTGATTGAGATCTCTCTAATCTTAACTCGAAGAGTCGGAGAATAAAAAATTAAATGTTAAGGAGCGCTTTACCTCCCTTGCTGGACCTATTGAAGACGAATTTGAATTAGTTCGACTTTATGCATCAAATCGTGTGCTAATTAATTTATTTCAAATAATTAAGTAATAAATTATGGTAGAAATACATATAGACTTAGTCATGCTTTTCCTATCTTTTACCATTTATTTGACAGTGACACTTACCAATTAATGCAGAGAAAGACATTGATCAATTGATAAACCTGAAAAGGACCAAGAAAATGCAATATGTGGACCAAATTTTAGGTTTTTGATAGGCTGAAAATTCATTTTACTTAGCACAAGATTCATTTTTTTGTGTGTATACCATATTTACTCTTTTAAGTCTATTAATTTTAGCCAAGCAGAACCCCGTCTGGACGAAAAATGATCATCATTATTTTAGACGTGATAGGCAAAAATTACTTTGTATTTTCATGCAAAAATAAATTAAACGTGTTTGCTAGTGTTGTTCATATTGAGTCGGTGCTAAAATTTAAACTTTATATAAAGGTTCGGGATTGTAATACTTTTAAATTAGTAGGTTCTAAATGAATAACTTCATACATATTCAACGAATTTTTAAAAATAATAAAATCTGAATAAAAGCTATTGGGTTCAGCGGAACACGTATGCCACACTCTTGGCTCCACCCCAGGGTCCATATAGGAAGAAACTTTAGGGAATATCTTATTTATTAATCCAATGCTACTGCTACTATGCACACATAATACGCGTATTGTACGTGTTATCCTTCTCAGATAAGATCTCAAGGGCTGAGATACGCGCATGCCTAATTATCAGAGCCAAATCCATAATTTAAATTTAATAGTTTAATTTTAAGTTCTTAGAAAACATGAGTTCAAAATTAATTACGTATATTACTATTCTTCAGGGTTTTTCACACACACACGCACACCTAGCTATATATATGGTGGATGTGTTTCATAATACATAAAGAAAATAGAAGACACATAACACAGACATATTAAATTACTCTTTGAATGTTAGCCATATATTTGTATATAAAACTAAACTTCTATACGTATTGTGTAGCTAACTATTTCAACTACCACTTAACGATGGAGTATAGTGGATGAAACTGCTCTTCCCTTAACCAAAGGTCTTGGGTTCGAGCACTAGTATGAAAAAATCCTTGGTAGGAAGCACTTTCCCGTAATACAGCCTTACGCGGTACGATTTAGAATTTAATGGGGAATAAAAAAAAACAAGGCTATCTATTTCAACTACATATTATTCTATTGGATCCTGAATCTCAACCACTTGCTTAGTTGCCATAAAAAAAAGATATTCCAAAATTCAAAAAATCCAGTTTTGGGTAGAGTTATATTGGTATGGGAATTGGATCATTATTAATTAGCTGCCAAAGGTACATGTTGTCATATCGTGCTATAAATTGAGTACAAGCTGGAAACGAAATACTAACTAAATTATTACAAGTCTCTTAAAAGGAAAGTAGTAGTTGCAATGAAGTATGCAAAATTCGATAAGGAATATTAACTAAGTTACTTTATAAAGTATTACGAGCGCACAAAGTGCTTACAACAGAGTGTTCCCTGAAAAGGCAAAGGTTATAGCGAATGCAAGTTTTCTCCTTACAAAAAAAAGTATTACAAGTTATGGAATTGCTATGATATCTTTGCAGGGCGGATCTAGCATTTGGCTACGAGTTCAATTGAATTCATAACTTTCGATACGAAATATAAATTTATATATAAAAACCAGCTAAAATTTTAATAAATATTAGATTTGAACCTATAATATTAACAGTATAATAAATGTAATACTAAAAATCTTAAAAATTGAGCATATTAAATTTAAATTCTAAATCTGCCTCTGATTCTTTGTAGCGCAATTTTTAGTTACAAAGTAAGTACTGTACCATTCTTTTACCCTTATTAGATCACTTGAAAGTTATTGCAGGTACTAAGTAGGCCTACCATAATATGTGTAATTAGTAATCTGTAAAATAAAATAGGTAATATATTTTTGCAAGTTAAATTGTATTGATAGTGTTAAATTTTTTTATTACACTTACAATATAGACAAATTATGTCCATAAGTAATTATTTTGCTAACCATCCAACTTATGTATGCATAGCATTTAGGGGTATGATCACTTATAATCCGCGACAGAAACTATTTATATTTGGTAGTCGAAAAAGTGTATAAAATTTTTATAATCCGATCAAGAGTGTGCATGCACTCACTCACTATTTTAAAATATCTATTCAAAGTATTTAAAAATTATTCTTTTTGGTATACCGGAAAATAAACTACTTAAAATCTTTCGTAAGCTACATGGCTTGAATTTTCCATGAGAAGAGACGAGGAAAGCATATTATCCTTTTTTAAAAAGGTTGGATAATGAATCTTTTAAAAACGGGTTAAATATGGATAAGAACGATATTATTTGTTAAGAAAATAGATAATTAATGGATAACTAATGAGTTTAACTTTTACATTGTAAAACATCAAATTGAGGGTTCCTCAAGTTTAGGAGACTAAGAATTCTCCCAAAATGATCATATTCAAGAAGCGATGAATAATATGTATATCCATATTTTCCGCGGGTTAATTCATTTCTTTCCCGTATTAAATATGACCAGGTTGAATAATTTATGCATTTTTATGTTACCCGTGTTCGATCCGCTCATATCCGACCTGACCCTCTAGTTTGTTACCCCTATTTGTGACCTTCATCCAAAAAGTCGTACACATTTATTTGCCCCCCTCCAAATATGTGTAATAGTAACCTTGTTGATTTCCAACAAATACTTGTAGTCCTCGATTATAGCCCTAAGAGAGTGACACTATACGTCTTCCTCTTTTAAAATTATTTATATTTAATATAAATTTACACTTATTGTCTCAAAGAGTAGTGTCTTACATTTTGCGTATACTCAAAGGTCATGACAAAGGAAAGAGCAAAGGCGGAAATAGAGTGCGGGATACGGGTTATTCAAATCATGTATTTTATCTTAAAAAATCTATTGAATATATAAAAATTATTAATTTAGAACCGAATAATTTAAAAATTACAATTCTGAATCCATAACGTTCAAATCCTGACTCCACCTCTAAAAAAGAGTATCATTATTGATTTCTTTGGCAGGTGGAGTTGGATCACTTAGCTACTAATTAAACCCTAGACAACTCTAATGTATGAAAGGAAATGAACTATATATTGAAGATCATCTTGTGGAACTCAACGTCTTTCACTTTCATGTCATTGTATGGAACAGGAAAAAAAAAAGTAGAAACGATACCAGACAACCATTCTAAAGGGGTGTTATTAAGAAATTAATCGGTGCGTTATGAATTTCAATTTTACAATTTAATATGCCAAAACAAAAATATCTTGAATTATCTTGAACTTAAAATTTTTAATTTAAAATTTCAGGACAAAATAATCACTATGTAAATAACATCCTTAAAAATAGTTATTTGTGTACATGTCCAAGAAAAAAGTTTTTTTAAGGCTCAACATCACTAATATCAAGAAATTAAAGCCATAGTCCCATGGTTCATGTCCCATGTTAATTCCAAGTTCCAACCAGCCTTTTCGTTTGTTAACTCTCATTTTCTACGCACCCTCACAAAAAGTAAAAAGAAAAAAGACACTCTCTCCGGTTTAAAATAAATAATTTTTAATTTTTCTTTTATGATTCAAAATAAGCGATTATTTTATATTTTAAAAATGAATTAATTTTTTTTTATACTCTAATTTTAAGAATGAATTACTTATATATCGACACCTATGCTTTAAAGAGGCCAAATGATGCACTTTGTTGAATGCTGAGTTATTTACTTAAAGAAACAAGGATCAATTCCGACTTATAGTATATCAATCTTATAAAAATTCTAGATCCGCTTCTGATTACTTAAGTAGTCTCATGTTTCACGTTCTAGGATCCAACTACCATTCCGAATTGTCAACTCTCATTTAAACCAGAAAATGGAAAAAAAAAAAAATAATTCTTAGCTTTTCACTCCAAGGTGAAGCCAAAGACTTGGCATATTAAAAATCAAGAAAATCCCTTTCAGAAATCTAATTTATTTTACATGTTTTCTGGCTTTCCCTGGGCCGCTTCTCGGCCGAGGTCCCTTCGATGGATGTCATCGTGCTTGTCTCTTCTCAACTGGATTTGACTTCTATTTAAGACTTTTTGAATATTGAATCTAACTACTAGCATTGGTCCCGGCAAAGACCCCTCTTTCGTTCGAGCAAAGGGCGCTTGAATAATTGTTCAAACACATTTCTTGAAATTACCTACTTATCAACATCGTATATTGCTCTTAAGAAGCCAAAGTTATAATTATAACCAAACTTCTATCCAATTTATACGCACACTCTCATATTTAAACTATATTATACATTGTATTGAGTATAAACACATGTCAATTTTGAAAATTGAATATTCGTCTTTACCATTGATCTTACTACTTCGCCAAAAAAGGGGACAATAAAAAAATTATGATTCCTTTGTTTTTCATATGTGTAAATACCTTTGACATTTTATTTTTGAATTTCTTACTTATTATTATGGCCATAAAAAAATTCTACGAACTTTGATGAGAAATATATTTGGTATTCTCATCGTATTGATAAAGGACTAGTGTTTACCCGTAAAACGGTACAATTGAATTTATATGTGGTTTTTAGATAAGTGAACTATTTTGATCCTGAAATAATGCAATAATTGAAGAAATACACAATACTTAGTCTTAGAATGTAGATGAAACAACAGAGATGACAACTCCGGGAACACGATTCCGGGCACAACAGTGATGAGATCAAAAAGAAAGAAAGTAAGATTGTATTAAGCTTTGTATAGAATGTAGTGCAAGTTTAACCAGAAAATTCTTGTCCTTTATAATGATAACTGAGCTCACCATTTATAACTATGTTAGAGAAGGAGGTTCTAGGATCGTGTCCTCCTTTAATATCAATTATGAGGGTCATTGATGAAGATGTAACGGTGAACATAAATGGAAAATTCTCTGTAACGGACCATAACTCTTAATGCTGCAGAATATTCCCTAGTAAATGCTATCGGGTGCAGAGCATTTAATACATCTTTATAAACGTTATCCTTTCCGGTGAAAATCGAAATGACTGCGTTCGGTCTTCGGCCATTCCCGTCTTGGGTTCCACGTGTCATATCATATTTTACCCTATTCAAACCTTGCTTTCCGGTGACATAACTTTGCGTTATCGGAAAGTTGGTAGAAATACCTTTTTGGCGGGAATTACTATAACTCCCTTTGAAGGTTTCTGACAGTTGATTAGACGCACGTCCCTCCACATTTAATTTCCCGAACACACATCATCCCATGATCCAGCACAACTTTTACCGATTATCGAGGTAATCATGACCGTAGCCGCCAAAATTTGCTTATACGCAACATTCTTTTCCTTTGCAGTTCACAATTTCTTGAGCTTCTTATTTGCATATTTGTTTTCCATCCTTTCTCTAATTCTCTTCAAACACAATATCTTTTCCTTCTTCTTTTTCAATGGTTTCTTCCTCCAAGCGTGTTGGTTCTACAAAGAACAAGAACAAAACTGAGGACTCTGTTCCTCCAACGTTGAGTTCCATCATCCAAAGAAGACGTTGTACCTTAAAGGATTTTCAAGAGAAATTTTCTACTGCTAACCCTCGTACATGGGTTGTTTGTAGGTACCCTTCTTCCATTCGTTCTTCCAGTATTTCTGTTTTGAAGGAGGACTGCCGTTGCCATGAGTTGGATATAATTGTTCCTGATCTATCGGAGCGAGTGACCCTTCCTAAGGAAGGTTTTACATACTTTTTCACATATCCTTTTACTTTGGGTTCATTTTCTTTGTGCGGAGAGCCCGTGATTGCGAAGTTTTACTTTCGCTACCAGGTGTGTTTGGTACAGGTAAGTCCTTCAGTGTAGAATACAATCACCTTCTTTCGACGTTTGTCCCAGGAAACTGGAGAGGAGCTAACCTTAGCTCATATAATAAATCTCTATTCTCCCAAAATCTTCCGTGGGGGAATGATAAACCTTCTCAAGAGTGTCCACCATACTTTGTTGTCTAGCATGGATGATGACAACGACCGTGGTTGGATGGAACGGTTCGTTGCAGTCACCACCAACGATATCATTCCAACAACGGCTTCATCCTTTCTGGTCACCTGGAACTGCACTCGTAAGCTATTTGTTTAGTATTTCTTTTTGTTAGATATTCTTTTATGGCAGTATCATCACCCTTTGCATGTTTCAGCAACTCGATGGATCCTACCGATGGTCTAAGGTTTGGACCGGCGTCTTTAGAAGATCTTGGACGTTACAACGCCCGTAACTCGTTTGTGGAAAGAAATGGCCCTTAAATACTTATGGAAGGCCAAAAATCATGGTAAATTTACCTTGCTTCCATTTTTTGTATATGGAGAACTTGATTGAACCTTTCAGACTTGTTCACGAAATTAGGTCTACCTCCGGGCTATGTTGCTGTCCCCAAGGAGGATGTTTTGGCTGATCCTGCTGATGTGGCGAGGCTGCTTCAAGAAGCACTTACTCGAACATGTATCTCTGGGCCTATTTTGGATTCAAACACTTCTTTATGGACTCCCCGGCCGGAGGATAAACAACCAAAGTGAAGATGTTTCTCCGCTCCCGGGGAAAAGAATAAGAGGGAAAAGACTGATGCCCCCGAGTCATCTCCGGTGGCGATGACGACTGGTCCTCCTTCCGGGCTAGTCATAGACACCGTGATGATTGATGATAATGAAGAAGCTAGTGATGAGGGAGTTTCTTTACACAAAAGGCGATGATCCTCATCATCTCAATTGGATGCTCGACCCGTTGAGATAATTACACCAACTGATGAAAATGTCACGGCACTTTGGGGAGAATATGATTTGCTAGAAAATGCCAACTTCGTTTTCAGGCCCCAATTGCTGTAACCGGTGCTGCGGGGGTTGAGTACCGGGTCCTTGATGTCCTTGGTTGGCTCCAGGACTGGCGTCACCAGCCTAACACCTGGTTCTACTTGGCCTTTGCCTTGCAACGCCAGCCTAACACCAGCTTCAAGCCTGGCGTCGCCAGGTTCTCTCATTCATTGCTCCCCCGCACGTTTTCGACTTGTAGGTATCCTTTTTCTTCTATTTTCATATCCAATTAACCTACACACAAAATGGACTCTATTACACACAAATAAGGTGTACTTTATCATTAAAGCATATAAAAATGCAAGGCGAATAATATGCTAAGCCATGAATTATAGTCCCACATCAATACCCCACACTTAAACATTGCTCGTCCTTGAGCAATCAAACTACACTAATAGACACAACCTATTAAGAAATTCCCTTAAATCATTATACCAAAAATCTTTAAAATAGTTTAAGCACAAAGGTGTGACATCCTCACCTCAAGATTCGACTCATAAATACCATGCCTTATTCACAATTCACTTACTTACTCTAACATGGAAGTCAAAAATATTACCTTTCCTTTATGAATCATGTGCCCTCACCCAATCAAAGAGCTTAGTTCCACACATAATGAATTTTAAGAACATAGGAACTCAAGATAGACAAAATTCATTCGCTCCCAGAAATAATATTCATATGCCACAAATGATGCACCATAGGTTTGCCCGTAGTGTAATACTCTACTAATCGAGTTTATTCAGTATAAGATCAAGTAGGAATTTCATTGGTTGTAATGTAGGCTGTGGGTCGGGTAGGATATATTTGAATATGAGTGACTACACCTCTCTTAAGCACTTTAATACATATACTTTAATACACAACTCATACTTATGTCAAACCCAACATTCCACCTTTACTTCAGTTTATATTACCCCATATTTATTTAAGCACACGTATATCAGTAGCCACCATCATCAATACTTATTTTTCATACAATATACTATTTTCATTTTTTTTCTTTTTTATTCAAGTGGCTTCGATTGAAAACTCTTTTTTTTTTCTTTTTTTCTTAATGCACCTTTCTCCTTATTTCAGTTGTTCCACTCAAAAGACAATCTACCACCCCACACTTTGACTTTTTCATAATTCCTCACAATTCAAGTGCTCATGAGTGGTGACAAGGTTCAAATATATGGTCAATTAAAACAAAGGGGTACGACTTGTAATGTGGTTACCAAAGAAACAGGATTATAGGCTCAACGGGGTTAACTACGATACATAACATTTAGGTGGGTATATATCTGGCTTAACAAAGAACTGCCTATATCACTTCTCAGACTGAACAAGACTACTATTTTGCTTTGCACGCACACGGGGCAAGTTCTAGACATCAACTGCAATGCATAGAATACATACAAAATCTCACACAGACATGGCACATAACTCACTTAGGATTGGTTTTATCGCGACATTTCAGTCAAAGCAGTTAAGCAAAATTAAGAATCTACGATTTAAGGTACTTATGCTAGAGTCAAAACCGAGCCTAAGCACCACAACCATAGTACCTATTCTCAAGGCATAACAAAGCTAATAGATATTTCTACAATTGAATACATAGCTCTGTGGTTCTTACTCCTAAAAATTAAAACTAACTACACCCGGTTCAGCTAAAAATCTCTGGAAAAGAACCGCAGCCCAAAGAAAAACTAAGGGGGAGTTACTACACTACCTACAAATTCTTTTTTTTTGGTATTTTTCTTTAGACTTACTTCCCTCGAGAAAACTGTCTAGGAGATCCATCGTCGGGAAGGGTCCAAATTTTTTTTTAACTAACACTAAATAACTAAAACACATAGCCAAATCAATTACTAAACTAATACTAAAACACATACTAAAACAAAGCAAATAAATACTAAATAACTAATACTAACATGTACAAGTCCCCACCCCACACTTAGATCATGCATTGTCCTCAGTGCATGCACAAAATGACAAAACACAAAAAAATGAGTAGGGTGTAAAGAAACTCCCTGGTCACACAGCATCATCGCCCTCATCCTCTGAGGCTCTCCACTCTTTGTCATGTTTGTCCTCCTCATCCTCATCATCTCCCTCACCATCTAACTGCTCTAACTCAGCCACAGACTGCTCCGGTGTGTTGATATCCCCATCATCGGGGAGTCTATATCCATCTCCTAACCCAACCAGCTGCTGGGAATGAGCATTGAGCGTGTACCGGTGCTCCAATTCAGTCCTCTCCTCAGATGTGGCCGGACGACCCCCTATCCGCAGCTGTAAATCCATCATCCCATAGAGATGGGCCATAAAACTATCATCACGCACATTGCACTCAGCACCTATCAATGAGGGCATGGCAGACTCGTCTTTCAGCCAGAGATTAGTGATGTTCGTTTGTCGGATGGGCTAATCGATGGTGTGGTCAAATTCAGGCTCCTCCTCAACGCCCTCATGCTTTAAGAACTGAGTCAAGAAATTAGCAAATGGCATTCGATCTATTTTCTTACTCATTCTCACTGATGACATATGGTAGTGGATCAGATGACCCATATTCACCCTTTGGCATGTCATAAGAAAGTATAACACACAGTCCCTCTCACGCCTCACGAGCGTGTCATGATTGCACGGAAGGAGCCATGCATTTATTAGTTTAAGCCACACTTGAGCCTCCACCTCATCTTCTTCTTAGGGAATCTGTTGTGATGGTTTGTTACCTTATCCCGAATCCATGCAGTCGTAGAGTCAACATCACAGAGCGTGTGCCTCAGCTCTCTATATGTAGGCCGACGAATGAATTGATCCAATGGCTTCACCGAAACATTTGGCGCACCTAAAAAGTCACATATAGCCATGGTTGTAAAATATATCAAACGTCCATGAATTGGCACCAGGTGCTTAGTGTATTGTGAGTCAAACCCTACATAAAATTCCCGGACTAGATTGAGATTGATGTCCCATGTGTTCTTAAAAACATAGCTTAACCCCAAATACTGGATGCTTCTCCAAATTGCCTGATACTTCGCTTTCAGGCTACGTTCGTGGATGGATGCTTCCGGATGGACATGTTTTGGCCTACAACGCTTGTAACAATCCCTCGTATGCCGGGGTATGCTGTTTATGCCAAACTCTCGTTGGCCCTGGGGTTGTGTACGCATGGAAACTACAGCTGCCATGGCTTATGCTCCACCCAGACTAGAGATAGCTTCTCCCCTTTTTCTCTTCTTTGGAGGAGGTGCAGAGGTCGCTTTTGCTTTAGCTGGGGAAGTTGAAGTAGCCTTTCCTTTGCCTGTGTCATTCATATGGGGTTCATGATAGGTTCATGGGGTTGGGGCACACAAACTCAATACTACAATGAAGAACAACCACCAATTTTTGTGTGTAATTGTATATCTATACCCAACTCGAAATTACAAAGGAAAGAGATCAAATCATACCTTTGAAGCTTTTGAGAGGAGGGAGCTACCCGAGAATTTCTGATGAATGTGAAAGAATAATTAGACTAAACTTGACTTCAATGGGGATGGGAGAGAAAACTATGGCAATGTGCTGTTGAATGTGTGTGGGTGTGCCAATTCGTGCAGTGCTGATGAGCAGATGTGTGTGCTTGTGAATTTTCTTTTAGAGCTTGATGTATGTTTGGATTAAGAGAGGTTAGGGTTCTTGTATTGTGTTCAGTGTTTAGGGCGTGTAAGTGAGGAGGTTCGACTAAAATAAGGAGAAAAAAAATTAAACTGGGCCGAAATAACTTACCTGGCGTCGCCAGGCCCAGCACCTGACATTACCTAGGTGTTGCCAGCCTAACGCCAGCCTTACCTGGCTTAACTCAGGCATCGTCAGCCTAAGGCCTGTGGACTTGGCATTAGCCAGGCGTCGCCAGCACCAACACCTGGTGTACGTCAGGTGATGCTGAAACCCTACTTGACTTGCCCAGACTCACTTGCAAACTTGTTAGTACCTAAAAACAAAAATAAAAATTCTAACTACACTAAAAATCAACTACGAATTCGGTTGCCTCCCAATGAGTGCCTTAGTTAACATCGTGGCACGACGAATACAACATTCGACATTACAATGGGTTTCCTCACATGAAGTGCATGATTTAACGTCGCAGCACGATGCAGATAATTGCACTTAAGGCTCGCTTAACCTTGGTGGCTCGAGCAAATGAGTCACCGACACTACTTTCGCATCTTCCATAACCAAATAATGTTTTAACCTGTTCCCATTGACTCTAAACGTGCGAGAGTCATTTGATGCAGCAATCTCTATGGCTCCGGTTGGGTGAATCTTTGCCACACTAAATGGTCCCGACCATCGTGACTTTAACTTACCCGAAAATAACCTCAACATTGAGTTGTATAACAATACCTTATCTCCGGGTTTAAAACTCCGCTCAAGAATATTTTTATCATGCATTATTTTCATTCTCTTCTTGTATAATCTTGTGCTCTCAAAAGTGTGGTAACGAAATTCATCAAGCTCGTGCAGCTCTGTGACTTTACTTGTGCATGCAACTTCTATATAGAGATTCAACTACCTCAGTGCCCATAAAGCTCTATGGTCCAACTCCACTGGTAGGTGACATGCCTTCCCAAATACCAATTTATACGACGACATACCAATCGATGTTTTGAAAGCGGTATGATAGGCCCAGAGTGCATCATCTAACTTTCTTTCCTAGTCCGTTCTTGTTGCATTCACAGTCTTTGTCAAAACGATCTTGATCTCTCTGTTCGACACTTCTACTTTCCCACTCGTTTGTGGATGATATGGGGTGGAAACTTTGTGACGTACACCATAATTTTCTAACAGCTTTGCGAAGGCTCGATTACAGAAGTGGTTGCCTCCGTCACTGATTATCTCCCTTGGAGTGCCAAATCGGGTGAATATCTTCTTTCTCAAAAAAATAATTACCCCCTTAGCTTCATTTGTCGAGAGCACTATAGCCTCCACCTATTTCAACACGTAATCCACCGCTACGAGTATGTATTATGTTTCCATATGAGCCGACGAAAGGCCCCATGAAATCGATTCCCCACACGTCAAACACTTCTACCTCTTGAATTGGGTTTATAGGCATCTCATGTCGGCGGGAAATATACCCAGTTCGTTGTCATTCGTCACAAACTTTAACCCACAAGTGAGAATCTTTGAACACTGTTGGCCAGTAGAAGCCCGATCCAGCACTTTCGCAGTTTTCCTTACTCCCATGAAATGGCCACCATATGGTGATGCATGACAAGCATGCAAAACAAAAGATTGGTCTATCTCGGGGATACATCTCCGGATCATGTTATTCTCACAAATCCTGAAAAGGTAAGGCTCATCCCAATAATACATGTGACAGTCACGAAAGAACTTTTTCTTTTGAACAGAGAAAAGATCATAGGGGACTATACCACTTGCCAGGTAGTTTGCAATGTCTACATACCATGGCGCCTCCTCTGATGTCACTGCTAGAAATTGTTCATCTGGGAATGTCTCAGTTATATCTTCTATCTCGACTTTCTTTTCAGCTCCCTCCAACCTTGAAAGGTGGTCTGCCACTTGGTTCTCTTCCCTTTTTCTATTGCGGATCTCCAAATCAAATTCTTGTACCAAAAGAACCCAACGGATCAAGCGTGGCTTTGACTCCTTCTTTTCTATCAGGTACCTAAGTGCTACATGGTCAGTATAAACAATCACTTTTGAACCAGTCAAATCAGACCTGAATTTGTCGAATGCAAACACCACAACCAACATCTCTTTCTCAGTCACTGTATAATTGAGTTGTGCACCTCTTAGCATTCTGCTTGCATAGTAAATTGGGTGAACCAGTTTTTCCTTCCGCTGCCCCATGACTGCTCCTATAGCATAGTCACTCGCATCACACATGAGCTCAAATGGTTGCTCCCAGTTAGGTGCAACAATGATTGGTACAATCACCAGTCTCCTCTTTAGCACCTCAAATCCTAACCTGCAGTCATCAGAAAACACAAAAGAATGATCTTTTTTAAGGAGTTCATATAAGGGGTTAGCAATTTTAGAGAAATCCTTTATAAATCGCCTGTAGAACCCGGCGTGCCCAAGGAAACTTCTTACTTCCTTGAATGAAGTGGGTGGTGGCAACTTCTCAATCACGTAAACCTTAGCATGGTCAACCTTAATACCCTTACTGGACGCTCGATGCCCCAACACTATACCTTCTTGTACCATAAAATGACACTTCTCCCAGTTTAGCACTAAATTTGTCTCCACACACCTTTTCAACACTCTTCTTAAATTATGAAGACAGTATTTGAATGAATCCCCTACCACAGAGAAATAATCCATAAAGACTTCCATAATATCTTCAACCATATCAGTGAAATGTCTAACATACACCTCTGAAAGGTGGCCGGTACATTGCATAGGCCAAACGACATTATCTGAAAGGCAAAGATGCCATACGGACAAGTGAATGATGTCTTCTCTCTATCTTCAGGGGCTATGAAAATCTGATTGTACCCCCAATATCCATCCAAAAAGCAGAAGTGAGACCTCCCTGCCAATCTATCCAACATTTGGTCAATGAATGGTAAAGAAAAATGGTGTTTCCGGGTGGCTGTGTTCAGTTTTTTATAATCCATACAAATTCGCCAACCCGTAACTGTATGAGTCGATATCAACCCATTATTCTCATTGGGCACTACAATCATTCCACCATCTTTTGGCACACACTAAACTGGGCTGACCCAGTTACTGTCATAGATTGGGAAGATGATTCCCGCATCTAACCACTTGATCACTTCTCTCTTTACCACTTCTTTCATGTTAGGGTTCAACCTTATTTGATGTTCTCTAGAAGGTTTGTGCCCATCTTCCAATAGAATCTTATGCATACAAAATGTCGGGCTGATCCCCTTAGTATCTGCAATGGTCCATCCAATTGTAGTCTTGCATTCCATTAACACCTGCAAAAGTTGTTCTGCCTGCACATCTAACAAACTGGATAAGATAATAACAGGTAAAGTGGATGTAGGACCCAAGAAAGCATATCTGAGGTGAGACGGTAACGGTTTTAGCTCCAACTGTGGTGGCTCTTCAATTGATGGCGTAGCATGAGGTGTTTTTTTTTCTTCTAATAAGGGCTCGAATTCGAGCTCTCTTTTCCAGTACCCTCACCTTTCAAGGGCCAAAACCCACGCTGCCAAGTCTTCACCATACATTTCTTCTAAGTTCATGAGGCATGCTTCTAGAGGGTCTTTTGCGTTCAGAGTCTCATCTTCCTCTTCCAAGATCACATCCACAACTTCTATCAAAGAGCAGTTAGCAAACTCATTGGGTCACCGTATAGATTTCTGCAAATTAAATGTTATCTCTTCATCGTTGAGTCTCATCTTTAGCTCCCCATTTTCATAATCAATTAGAGCTCCCCCAGTGGCCAAGAATGGCCTTCCCAAAATTATGGGAATCTCCTCGTCAACCCGACAGTCTAGATTGACAAAATCTTTTGGGAAAACAAACTTCCCCACATGTACTAATACATCATCAAGGATACCAGAGGGCCTCTTCACTGTCTGATCGGCCAGCTGTAATAACATGGACGTGGGTCTAGCTCTTCCAATGCCTAACCTTTTGTAGATAGCCAAGGGCATCAAGTTTATGCTTGCCCCTAAATCACAAAGTTCCTTAGCAAACGCATAGTTGCCTATTGTGCATGGGATTTTGAAACTCCCTAGATCAGATAACATCTCAGCTATGGGACTTGTCACAACAACACTACATGTCTGAGTCAGTTTAATCGTGGCCATGTCTTGAAAGTCGAACTTACGAGACATCAAGTCCTTCATCATTTTTGCATAACCAAGCATTTCCTTTAAGGCGTCAATCAATGAAATGTTCACCTGAATTTGCTTCAACATCTCCAAGAATTTTTTATACTGCTCATATTTTTGATATTTGGCCAACCTCAGGGGGAAGGGTGCTGGAGGCCGCTTCTTTCCTATGATTGATTTTTAATCTGCTCTGGCAGTGTTTCTACTGCCTTCTCTTGCTCTGACTTAGCTTCCTTCGTGACCTATTTTTCTTTGCTTGTTTCAGCTGGCGCATGTTGTACCGTCACCTCTATTAACCCTGTTGAGTCATCTATCTCGATGGGTACTGGCACAAGTGTTTCGGTGGGTCGGCTTTTGCGGGCCATCTCTTTCTCCAGATCTAGGTCTCTACCTTTTTGTAGACTCACTGCCATAAGCTGTTTTGGGCCCTGTTCTTTTGGATTGACTTGTGTATCTACAGGTAACGCCCTTGGGGACGATTTTTTAGGGCTATAGAAATCTGTCCTAATTGAATCTCAATACCCTTTATCACTGATTCATGCGAGTCTACCCACTGTTGCATTTTTCCCGTGGACCTAATCAATTGTTGCAGCATTCTGTTATTGCTGTCCAGCATTCCCTCAAGTTTAATAAACCCATCATCTGGTCTCATAATCTGTTGTTGTTGAGGTTGTTGATAAGTCAGCTGCTGATTTTGTTGGATGTAGCCTTGTTGCCTTTGGTAAGGTGCAACTTGACCCAGTGGTCACATAGCTCCAGGATTGTTGTTGTTATTGTACTGCTGATGCGCTGGTCTATATTTTTGATTCTGTTGACCCCAATTTTGACCACCTTGTCTCTGTCCCCCATAGTTGGCTACATAATTCATATCATCCTGATATTGCTGGTTTTCACCTTCCGCACTCCACGAGCAAACATATGGTTGGTTAATGCATGGTGTACATAAGCCCCTATTAGTTGTGTCAACTATGTGAACCTGCTGCTTCTGGCCTGATTCATCAAGCTTTTTGGTGAGAATACTCATTTGTGTCATTAGAGTGTCCACATTCTCAGCTATGAAGTTGTTTGGGTCCAAAGCCACTGAGTGAACTTCCATAGTGATCGTTGAGGCTCTTGTCATCCATCCTGAGTTTTGGGCCATCTTATCAAGTAGGATCTTGCATTCTGTGAATGTTTTACTCAGAAATGCTCCACCTGCTGAAGCATCAACATTGGCCTTTAAGGTGTCAGCTAGTCCCATGTAGAATCTCTTCCCCAACATCTGATCTAGATTACCATGATGTGGACACTTAACCAGCATGCCCTTGAACTTCTCCCGTGTTTCTTATATTGATTCTGTTGGTCTCTGCCCGTAGCTCGATATATCACCAATTTGTTGGGAAGTTTTATTTGGTGGGTAGAATTTGTTCAAAAACTCTTTGACTAGTTCCTCCCAAGTAGTGATGGAATTTATGGGGAGTGAATTAAGCCAAGTATCAGCTTCTCCTGTCACCGAGAATGGGAACAACAAAAGCTTTATTGTGTCCGGTGTCACGTTAGTTTGCATTTGCGTGGAACATATCGACAAGAAATTCTTCAGATACTGCTGCGGATCTTCAATGTGTGACCCTGAGAATAGTTCTTTGTTCTGCAACAAATGTAGCATGTTGTTTGTGATATGAAATGATTCCGCTTGTATCCGAGGGACTACAATTGCGGTTGTGAGATTGTCGGCGGTGGTTGTGCCCAATCATATAATGTTGTTTTTAGTACAAGAGGCACCACACCCCAATTGTTTGGTTCATTCTCATTGTTTCTGTTGTTGATTGGATTTTCTATTCCGCCAACCATGTCTAGTTTGATTTGATCTGTCAAGTTTCGTTGATGTTTTCTTTTCTTGTTTGAACGATTTAGTGCCTTGAAAACTTTCTCAGGATCTGATAACGCTTCGAGAAATTCACCAGTTCTTGAGAAGTTCCTAGGCATGCACCTGTAACATCCAAGACTACAAACATTAAAATTTCAATTTATTTGGTTTAGGATGAAGAAACTTGACTACACTAAGAATTCTAGCACTTTCTTTTAGCTGCAACTAATAACACCATTAACTCCTTGGCAACGGAGCCAAAATTTGATCACGCTCAACTATGCCTTATTAAAAAGAATTAGCATTCGTTGCAAATATATTCTGGCTAATAAGTTCAGAGTCGAATTTCACAGGGAATTAACTTATCAAACACAGCTACCGGACTCACAAAAATTCACGCAATCAATCTTAAGAAGTATTTAAGTAACAATTTGGATTTTTATTAGCTAAATATTATGTAATGAAAATGCAGTAATTAATAACTAACTACGAATAGGTTGTAAACAAGAATTGGAATGATCTAAGGTTGTGATTTCCCCTATTGTCGGAATATTTTCCGCTACGTTTTATACAAATTTACCTAAGTCTTCTCTATCGACCATGAGCACTCTAACTGTCGTAACTCTCTCCTGAGTATTTACCACAATTTACTAGATATATTCTCTCGAATTATGCTAGCTGACATTAAGTACAACTCACTCAGATCTCACCAAGGTTTTGTTATCCCTAATCACACCTTTAAACCTCCGTATTGATCCCTCATATAGGTTTAGGAGTGATGTTGTTCAACAAATATTCACTCTCTCCCGAGTAATACATACTAAATAGGCACAACTAATTGAGGGCCCTTCAATCAACCACAAGAATAATATAGTTGAACAAATAGAGAAAATACTACAACAAATTTATATTAACATAACAAGAAAATGATCCTTCAATTGGTTCCATCAAAACCTTAGACTAACTCTCGGCGGTTGTTTTATGAGCTATCCTTGTCTCCGATTGCAAAAGTCCTTAAAAGTGGCATTTTTAGGTTTATTTATATGTGTAGGAAAGACCTAAACGTGTAGGCCAAGTCCTAGTCAAACCCGGAAACGAATTAAGTCTTCAAAACTCGGACTGGACCTTCCCCCAAGCGAGGCGTCGCCAGCCTAACTCCTAGTGAACCTGACTCCAAGCCTGGCGTCGCCAGCCTAACGCCTGGTTATGCTTGGCCTTTGCCTTGCAACGCTAGCCTAACGCCAACTTCAAGACTGGCATTGCCAGGTTCTCTCATTCACTACTCCCGTGCACGGTTTCTACTTGTAGGTCTCCTTTTTCTTCTATTTTCATCTCCAATTCACCTACACATAATATGGACCCTATTACATGCAAATAAGGTGTACTTTATCATTAAAGCATATAAAAATGCAAGGCGAATAGTGTCTAAATCATGAATTATAGCCATACATCATTGCTCTTGTAGGACCCTCACTGCATCTGCTACATGCTCCTTATGAACATCATCGAGAGTTGTCTCCCGAACCTATCGAGGGTACTTCCTGTCGTGCACCAGCGTGGCATCATTCCCTCACTGCGAGTGTCACTGATTGAATCCTCGAAATGAAGCTGATCCCCTCAAATTCTAGGGTTTTGTGTGTCGTTAACAATGTTACTTGCCATTTTTTTGTGATGTTTTCAAAGATAAAATAATCAAACAATGTTAGTAAAATAGGAAAGGATCAATTTAATTGCATGACTGTCTAGGCCCCATGGTGGGCGACTAGTTGTTTACCCGTAAAACGGTACAGTTGAATTTATACGTGGTTTCTATACAAGTGAGCCGATCCAAAAATAATGCAATAATTGAAGAAATACACAATACTTAGCCTTAGAATGTAGATGAAACAGCAGAGATGACAATTCCGGAAACATGATTTCCGTTCACAGCAGTGATAAGATCAAAAAGCAAGAAAGTAAGATTGTATTAAGCTTTCTATAGAATGTAGTGTAAGTTTATCCACAAAATTCCTGTACTTTACAACGATAACTGAGCTCACTATTTATAACTATGTATAGGGAAGGAGGTTCTAAGATCGTGTCCTCCTTTAATGTCAATTATGAGGGTCATGGATGAAGCTGTAACGATAAACATAAATGCCAAATCATCTGTAATGGACTGTATCTCTTAATGCTACATAATATTCCTTAGTAAATGCTACTGGACGCAAAGCATTTAATACACCTTTATGAATGTTATCCTTTCCGGTGACAAGCGAAATGGCTGTGTTCGGTCTTCGTACATCCCCGTCTTGGGTTCCACGTATCATATTATATTTTACCCTATACACTAGTGTTACTTATTTGAGAAATTAGAAATAAGATTTACTTTATTTTAACTAAAAAATGATACACTAGATCGCTCTTCTTACCAGCGGCTAAACTAAGCTTTATGTCGCCACTAAATGTTGATTGTGTCGTAACTAAAGTCAAAGTGCGTTCTCGAATTTATTTTATTTTTCTTCTATTTGTGACAAGTTTAGTCGCTGCAAATGTTCATTTTTGTAGCGTATGCTATAACGACCCAAAATCCATTAAAGGTCGGAATGACGCCGGACACCAATGTCGGACAAGCCAACACCAAGAAGTTAATTAAATTCTCATTCTTAGTATTTTTGAAATCATTTCTTTTCTTACATTAAACAATAAATAATGAACTTCACCGAGTAAATAATAATGTCTTTAACAAATTTTCAATACTAACTAATCCCATATACATCCCAGAACCAGGTGTCACATGTGCATGGGCAATTTTTAGGAAATAAAATGCAATACAATAACTGTCTGGAATACATATTGGACAGAAAATAAAATACAATACTCTGAAAGAGACTCTACTGTTTGTGGGTCGTCTCGAGAGATGCAGCTCACCTAAGTCTCTGTATCAACCATGCCGCTGCACCCAACGAGGCCAATGGACGTACGTGTGCCCGTGAAACAAAAATACACCAAGTGTAGTATGAGTAAAAAAGCAACGCGTTCCCCGTGGGTATCCCGTCTAACCTCGAAGAGGTAGTAACGAGAGGTCGACTTTGACGCTTACTAGTGGTCCAATAATATAATCAGTCGTGCATTTTTTAAAAACAATGGTAAACTCAAGGGAATCATGAAGTAAGCGAACAATCCGTTTGGTAATAAGAGATTTCCAAATCCATATTTCTTTGTTTATCAATTTAACCCGGCAACGAAGGGAATATCATTATTTATAAATTTCAAGGCAAGCAACACAAGCATGCGCAAATCATGTCGAGGTTGTACGGCCCGATCCAACAATATTTAAACTGTGCACTGCCAGAGGGTTGAATGGTGTGAGTTATAGGTGCATCTATTTAATCTGCCGAGGCGTTCGACCCGTTCCACAAAAGATAAACGCATTCAAACAGTTAACCAACAATTCATCAAGGGGCAACTACCTAAGGAAATGGAAATTCCTCTCTTAACAGTCAAGAAAGTGTTGTTCAATTGTTTAGAAGTTTATTAACCATGTTCAATATGATTTAGAAAGAATACTCACCTCGCTCCGAAGTTCCATAACTGGCATTCCACTCCCCCCCGATGACTCTAATCGATGCACAACCCTAAAAAACTAGCAATAATTATGCAAACCCATTAATATATGCTCAATTACTCATTATAATCCAATTTATAACCATTTCTAACCCCGATCGAAAGTCGATAAAATCACCCTCGGGCCCACGTGCCCGCATTCCGAATTTTTTGAAGATAAACTTTACCCATAACCCCACGAACTTAAATATATAATTTACTCTCAGTCCCATGTCCAATTTCGTGGCAAAATTCCAAAAATATAAATTTCTATGTTTTACATCCAAATCCCATAATTTCTACAAATTTCTATATATAAACATTGTTTTTAATTCAAAACTAGTGGAAACCACTTACCTCATGCTTGGTAATGAAAATAGCACTCCCAAGTTGCTCCAAAACTGCTCCCATGGAGGAAATGGGGTTGAAATGAGCCAAACCCTCATTTTAAAGAGACACACTGCCACCCCCAACTTTCGCACCTGCGCTCACTTGACTGGTTATGTGGCTCCGCAGGTGCGTCCCCAACTACTGCTTTTGCGGTCTTCCCCAACCTACCCCTTCCGCTTCTGCGCTTTCCTTTCCGCAGGTGCGGTCCTGCTTCTGCAGCGAGATGACCGCATCTGCGGTCACAACACTTCCAGCCCAAATCGCATCTGCGACCCTCATGGTCGCTTCTACGGCTCTGCACCTACGGCCAAAACCTCACAGGTGTGGTTACACTAGATGACAGCAGCCGTCAGCCTTTCTTCCAAGTCCAACTCGATCCGTTTACCATCCGGATTACACCCGAGGCCCTCGGGACCTTAACCAATTATACTAACATGTCCCAAAACACATCACGAACTTAGGCAAGCCTTCAAATCACATCAATCAACAGCGAAATCACGAATCACAACCCAATTCAAGCTTAACGTACTTTAGAACTTCAAACTTCAACATTCGATGCCGAAACCTGTCAAATCATGTCTGATGGACCTTAAATTTTGCACACAATTCATATTTGACATTATGGACCCATTCCATCTTCCGTAATCGAAATCCCACCTCGATTATCAAAAAGTCCACTTCCGATCAAACTTTTCAAAAACCTTCAAATTTCTTACTTTACCCAAGTGACTCCAAAATGACCTACGGACCTCCGAATCCACTCCCGGACGTGCCCCCAATGCCAGAATCACCATATGGAGATATTCCTAGACTCGAAATCACAAACGGACATCGACTATCACTGAAATTCACTTCAACCCAAACTTATGAGATTCTTCCAAAAATGTTGACTTCCACAACAGGTGCCGAAACGCTCCTGGGTCAACCAAAACCCGATCCGAACATACGCCCAAGTCCAAAATCATCATACAAACCTGCTAGAACCTTCAAATCCTGATTCTGAGGTCGTTTACTCAAAATCAACCCTTAGTCAATTCTTCCAACTTAAAGCTTCCAAAATGAGAATTTTCTTTCCAAATCAACTCTGAACTTCCCGGAATTCAATTCTGACCACGCGTACGAGTCGTAATACCTGAAGTGAAGATGCTCATGGACTCAAACTTTCGAACGACGTGCTATTGTTTAAAACAAATGATCGGGTCATTACATTCTCTCCCACTTAAACATACGTTTGTCCTCGAACATATGAGAATTGCATTGGAGATGTCTAAAATCACTGGTAAACACCTCGTGCGCCTACCTGTGCTACCACCACTCAGTTGAGAAGATTAGCTCGAGCAAATCTGAAGATATTCTCTCCTATTCCAAATAATAAGCTTAGATCCCAATCCCAATTCCGGAATTCTCTGCCAGGCCTGCTTCCAACATACGAACACCGTATCAATCACTACTCAATACACCGATACATGATTGCATACCTTTGCTTAATTAACACTATGCACTGTATAATGCACATGACCATAACACCATCCTCTAATAACAATAGCCGAAATTCCACGAATCTTATGCTCCCAATGTACCTCATGACATATATCCTGTTCTAACCCTTTGCAATACCACCATGACGGAGGAGATGTGTAGAAATTCATAACCAACTGCCGAGTCAACAAATCATCGAGTCTATACTCCTGACGAGAACCATCACCTCATTCTGAACCAAATAATTGTGTTTGCTCTTTAATATACTTCATATAATCTGATTGCACTGATCCTAGATCCATTAATCTCTTCTCACCCAGTACGAACTACTCAGGAAATAAGCCAACCCCATACATGACCAAAAATCTCATATGATGCCACAATGTGCCAATAAACTACAAACTAGAATGTGATTCATAAGGAGAACGAACTCTGGAAGGAACTACTCAACTTACGCAACTAATTAGACAACCGAAAAGGTGCTATAAACCTTCCTCAGAAAATGGGAAACAAAAATACACAAAAATAAATGTAGGGCATTATACCCGACATCACACTATTGCGGCGTGCAACACGATCCAAAATAACATACCCTTGGCGGCGTGCCACCCGATCCACACATAAAATTCACATAAAGAGATACTTACCGAGCTAAATCGCTCATTATTACAAAATACCGAATATCGGTCACAAGCACGTTAAGTGCATAATACAATCCTGGGGAGACAGATAGAGCCATACACTACAAAACTCAAGCACAACTGAGGTGCGATATATGATCTTAAACTCAAGAGCCATCTTGCTCACATAACACCATCTCTACACGTAACCTCAACACATAAGAAATTTATCAAGCCGTTTCACAACTCACACGACACAACATAATATTACAATAGCCGACGATGAAACAACATCCCACATCCATATACTCCCCCCATGAGGAGTGCTATGTTAAAATGAACACATCTGGCCTGATATAGAGCCCATATTCATATTTAAATCCACTCATAGACCTCAAGCCAATTATGATTGCACCGTATTAGGCTAATAACCTTTCAAGGGTTCATTATAACCCTTTTTCCCATAACACACAAGAACAACCATCACAAACAGAACAAACTCCCACAGTCCACAACCAAATGCACCGTGCACCCTCCAAGCATATATTCTCAAATTAACGCTATTACTGAAATCTTCACACTTGGTTTAAATCTTCAATCAATCAGGTGACTACATGTCACACTTATACAATCTTCCTGTGGGATACGCTCCCATGACCTTTCGCACTAGGTAACAAGTCTGCACATCCATACCACCGACCTCACTAAAGCTGTAAAGCAATTCAAAAATCCACACATCAGTACACAAGGCCTCTTACACACAACATCGACCTTAGGTGACGCCGAACACAATACCATCTTACTTTAAACATCTAAATCCTTTTCCTTCTCATCCGAGCTCATGGCATCCTTGTCAACACCGAACCACTAATCTTGAATCCTCAACTTTCGAATCCCATGCTACTTGATGCACTTAATCACGCCAATGTGCAAGAGTACAAGAATTTCATCATAGCTCCTGAACCACTAATAGGGTAAAAACTTCATCATATAGAAACTTTCTACTTAACTCATTTCAAGAGAACCATAGCAACACACGAGTGAATTCTCAAAACCATAGAACATACAAATCCTCAAGTAGTGGTGTAAACCACCATAACCCTTCCGGGATCCGCCTACACATAACATGCCATAATACTTGAATGCTTCCAAATAAAATCAATTACGACGGTCTTCAAGCACTTGCACACACCGTCACCAATCACATTCATAAGTTAATCACGTTGAAGGAACTGATCACTGCCACCAATATGACAATTCTACCATGGCTAACCAATCTAACTTCTTCTAATTCATCCTTAGTTGTCTTAGAAATAATAATAACTTCATTCAACATATAACGACAATCTGCACTCATCCCGAGTGGCCTTTTATCACGAGACCATGCTATCTCAATTCCCACAAACCATCTCATACCCTCCTTGTGCCCATGTTGGCATCCTCAACTGATCTACCTATTCCGAAAATTCCTCTACAAATCCAAAGTCATTACGAGTCCGAAAATTCCTTCCTCCAAAGGCTACACTGCAAGTCAAAAATATCATAGAACATTCCGAGCCTCTTATCAATAAATGCTGCAAAAACTCGATTCTTGACCATACCACGGGCTTGAAATCCTTAAACACCACATTTTTAACCTTAGAATTCACTAGGACCTTTGTTGAGAGTCACCCACTCTGGCTTGGCCCAGAATATAATCAACTCGAAAGCTTCACTGGCACATGAACACCCATCTCAATAAATCACCAGACTGAATCACTTCCCTTATAAATCACCTCTTTATGAAGAATAAGCCCTGAATCTTCCCAAAGCCTGGACATGAGTCAATAAGGCCAATTATAGCACACATTTATCAAATCATTTGCTCAAATTACCGCTTATATTCTTTTCCCTTAGCTGCAATAACTCACCAATATACCGATAGCGAGAAATCTCAAAAATAGACGACCATGCAATCCAACCGTAGGCGGCGGGACTCTCCCACTTGGCTTGGAGCCACTCATTACACAACTCTGGAACCCACCAAGATTATTTCTTCATTGATGACATGACCTTGCGCAATCAACCTCCAAATTCCTCGAAATCCCTTCCGTTAGCATTTCATGAACACTTTGCATCTCTAGCAACATTCACATATTTGACCTCTTACTGGATAGTCAGTAGAATTCTTCGCGAAAACTTCGTCAACCACGCGACCGTTGATTTGCTCAATACTAACATAATCCCATATACATCCCAAAACCCGGTGTCACAAGTGCATGAGCAATTTCTAGGAAATAAAATGCAATACAATAACTGTCCGGAATACAGATTGGATAGAAAAAAAATACAATACTCTAAAGGAGACTCTACTGGATGCAGGACGTCTCGAGAGATGCAGCTCACCTAAGTCTCCGTATCAACCATGCTGCTGCGCCCAACGAGGCCAATGGACGTACATATTCCTGTGCAACAAAAATGCACACCAAGTGTAGTATGAGTACAAAAGCAATGTCTATACAGTGAGTATACCGTCTAACCTCGAAGAGGTAGTAATGAGAGGTCGACTTCGACGCTTACTAGTGGTCCAATAATATAATCAGTCGTGGATTTATTAAAAACAATGGTAAACTCAAGGGAATCATAAAGTAGGTGAACAGTGTGATTGGTAATAAGAAATTTCCAATTACATATTTCATTGTTTATCAATTTAACTCGGCAAGGGAGGCAATATCGTTATTTACAAATTTCAAGGCAACCAACACAAGCATGCGTAAATCATGTCGAGGTCGTACGACCAGATCCAACAATATTTAAAATGTGCACTGCAGAGGGTCAAATGGCGCAAACCATAGATGCATCTATTTAATCTACCAAGGCGTTCGACCCGTTCCACAAAAGATAACACATTCAAACAGTTAATCAACAATTCATCAAGGGGAAACTATCTAAGGAAATGGAAATTCCTCTCTTAATAGTCAAGAAAGTGTTGTTTAGCTGTTTGGAAGTTTATTAACCATGTTCAATATGATTTAGGCCTTTTAAATTATCAATAAAATTTCAAGTACGGCAAGTAAATCATGCTTTTCGGTCCTAGACTACCCGGACTTAAGCATAATAGTAGCTAGGCACGTACCCTCATCACCTCGTGCGTACCTAGACCCCCACAAATAGAAAAATATATTTAATTATTTCACCTATGGGGATAATTCCCTCTTACAAGGTTAGAAAGAAGACTCACCTCGCTCCGAAGTTCTATAACCGGCATTCCACGACCTCCCGATGACTCTAATCGATGCACAACGCTCCAAAACTAGCCAATAATTATGCAAACCCATTAATATATACTCAATTACTCATTATAATCCAATTTATAACCATTTCTAACCCCGATCGAAAAGTCGATAGAATTACCCTCGGGCCCACGTGCCCGGATTCCGAAATTTTTGAAGATAAACTTTACCTATAATCTCACGAACTCAAATATATAATTTACTCTCAATCCCATGTCCAATTTTGTGGCCAAAATCCAAAAATATAAATTTCTATGTTTTACTTCCAAATCCCACAATTTTTACAAATTTCGATGACTAAATCCATATATAAACCTTGTATTTAACTCAAAACTAGTGGAAACCACTTACCTCATGCTTGGTAGTGAAAATGACACTCCCAAGTTGCTCCACAACCAGCTCCCATGGAGGAAATGGGGTTGAAATGATCCAAACCCTCATTTTAAAGAGATACACTGCCAGCCCCGACTTTCGCATCTGCGGTCACTTGACCGCTTCTGCAGTTCCGCATGTGCGACCCCAACTACCGCTTCGACGGTCTTCCACAAGCTGCCCCTTCCGCTTTTGTGCTTTCCTTTCTGCAGGTGCGGTCCCGCTTCTGTGGCGAGATGGCTGCATCTGGTTTTTCAGCACTTCCAGCCCAAATCGCATCTGCGACCCTCATGGCCGCTTCTGCGGCCAAAACCTTGTAGGTGCGGTTACACCAGATGACAATAGCCCTCAGCCTTTCTTTCAAGTCCAACTCGATCCATTTACCATCCGAATTCCACCCAAGGCACTCAAGACCTTAACCAATTATACTAACACGTCCCAAAACACATCACAAACTTAGGCGAGCCTTCAAATCACATCAATCAACACCGAAATCACGAATCACAACTCAATTCAAGCTTAACAAACTTTAGAACTTCAAACTTCATCATTCGATGCCGAAATCTATCAAATCATGTCTGATTGAACTCAAATTTTACACACAAGTCATATTTGACATTACAGACCCATTCCAACTTCCGTAATTGGAATCCTATCCCGATTATCAAAAAGTCCACTTCTGATCAAACTTCTCAAAAACCTTCAAATTTTTAACTTCAAGTGACTCCAAAATGACCTACGTACCTCCGAATCTACTCCCGGATGTGCCCCCAATACCAGAATCACCATACAGAGCTATTCCCAGACTCAAAATCCCAAATGGACATCGACAATCACTAAAATGCACTTCAACCCAAACTTATGAGATTGTTCCAAAAATGCTGACTTCCACAATAGGCACCGAAATGCTCCCGGGTTAACCAAAACCCGATCTGGACATACATCCAAGTCCAAAATCATCATACGAACCTGCTGGAAACTTCAAATCCCAATTTTGAGGTCGTTTACTCAAAATCAATCCTTAGTCAGTTCTTCCAACTTCAAACTTCCGAAATGAGAATTTTCTTCCAAATCAACTCCGAACTTCCCGAAATTCAATTCCGACCATGCGTACGAGTCGTAATACCTAATGTGAAGATGCTCATGGCCTCAAACTGCCTAACGACACGCTATAGCTCAAAACAATCGTTCGGGTCGTTAAAGATGCCCCGAGTCGTCACTAATAACATGCAGTTACAAATGTATTTGACTAAATATTTTATTTATTGGAAGAATATAGCTTAATTTTTATTAAATCAGTTTAAAACATCAAACATTGCATTATATAATCAATCTAGCAACTCATGTCAATGTTTTAGATTGAAAGTGAGGATTAATTTAATTTTGTTTAAATAATCTACGGGTAGGTAAAAATTCATCCGCCCCGAATTTTTATGCTCTTTTTAAATTTTAAGATGTAATGACAAACGATAAAATTTATAGTTGAGATTATTGCATCATGTGTTATAAATATAAATGAAAAGACCTTCTTAAAATTGGTTGTTATACGGATGAAGAAGATTCTACTGAAAGATGAATACTTTGAAAGAATAGAATTATTCTTTCATACCTTGTAGAACTTCATATTGTCATTTTTCTAAGTAATATCAGGTTTTCTTAAATCTGTTCCTCTTTAATATCAACTTGTTTTTCGAGAACATGGACCTTTTATATATATATATATATATATACGCACATATATCACATAATAGTAGAGTTCATACAATTCAGATTGCCTGATGGGGCATTACCTACTTAGCTATTACAAAAAAATAACATGTCTCGGAAGACATTTTTGTTTCCAAAATATGTCAGCCTGGAGAAAACATCTTTTCTAACTTTTTTAACAAGATAAGTAGAGCCTTCATAGTTTGAATATAAAAAATCTATTGCAAAATGAGGGGGATAGTAGATAATATTAAGATCCCTGCCGTTGTTGTCACACAATGCTTTCCTAGCCATCATGTGTGCCAGCTTGTTGGCTTCCCTGAAGATGCGGTAAATTTCCTGAACCTTCACCTAGATCATTAATAACCTGCACTCATGAATAATATTATTAAAGGTAGTGATTCCATTGTCCAGACAAGTAATGACATCTGTTGAATCTGTTTTTACTTCTACATTAGTTAAACCTTGTTCTTTGGTTGAAGGCTTGTTTTCAATGCCATCAACTCTGCATGAAGAGGAGATAGGCCTGGAAGAGTCCCATGGAAACCAAGAATCCACTGACCCCTAATATCTCTGAAAATGCCACCAAAACCACAGAGAGAAGTGGCTTCCTTAAACGATCCGTCAATGTTAAGTCTAATATAGCCCGTAGGTGGTTTAATCCAGTTAATAGATATTGGAATTTCTTGGTGCATTATAGGTTCCTTCTATGTAAGGAGTTTGTATTGCACTGCTTGATTATAAGCATAGTGGAGGGCCGGTTTATTAGTGGTATTATTAAATAAGTTATTATTTCTATTGATCCAAATTGTCCATATGACAAAAGGAAATATATCTTTCCAACTGATAATACCATTCCTAAAGGATATATTTTGGTCAAATATATTGGTTACGCAATTACTAATATTATTCCATCTACTCGTGTCAAGACCTAATAGTAACCATAAATCCTTCACGGCTAGGCAATCAAAAAAGACATGCGTATTGATTTCCCTATAGACCGTGCAGAAAGAATAAATTGGATCAATGTTAATTCCAATATGATTCAAATAGCTTATAGTTGGAAGTCTATCATGGAGACATTTTCATACTAAGAATTTCAGTTTATTGGGGCACTTTAGGTCCCAAAGCCACATAAATTCTTTGTCAATGTTTGGACAATTTTCTGTTAGGGAGTAGCACGATTTACTAGTGAATATCCCATTGGCATTTAGAGACCAAGTGGGCGTGTCATAATTATACATATTAGGGGTTATAACATTTTTTTTGTTAATTAAGTTAGACTCAAGACTCATGGATAATTTGATAAGTCCCATTTGTTATTAATCCAAATATCCTTTATGGTCAAGAGATTATCTGTTTGAGTCAAAGGGCCAGATATGCACTGACGAAGAGGGAGAGTATGATGAATACAACGGGTATTCTAGACACTAAGGGTAGATGACTTATGAAGAAACCAAGTAATGCCTTTATTGCAGATTTCCCACCCTTTCAAGATGTTATTCCATATAAATGAAGAGTTTTTTGTGGTCTTCCTGCTACCATGGAACCTTAAAGTTATTTGTGCCCAAGGAGAACTAGTGTTATTAAGAAGTCTCCAAGAGAGATTAGCCAGACTTACTAGGTTTTTACTCTTTGCCTTTTGGATTCCTAATCCACCATCCTTCTTATGCTTAGTGATAGTATCCCAGCTAATAAGATAAAGTTTTTTTGAGGTGACATTAGTACCTCAAACAAAATTTTGCTGGATCTTATCTATAGTACTAAGGATATTGGTAGCCAATAGAGTGTATTGCATTATATGAATAGGGAGGGAGTTTAAGCATGAGGTGACCAAAATGAATCAACCTGCCATATTAATACGGTTGGACTTCCAAGTTCCTAGACTAGCAAGCATGTTATCGAGAACAAATTAGAAATCCTTGGCTCTAGCTTTCGAGTTTGTTATTGGAAAACCTAAATATTTTCAAAGGTATTACTGATGTTTATATTGAAAAAATTGGAAAGATTAGTTCCAATATGCGTGGGGTAGTTTTTTGAGATAATGATTTTTGATTTTTCCCTATTGATTGATTGGCCTGACAAATAGCAAAATAGATCTAAACATTGTTTAATGGTGCTTATAGAATTATCATTTATTTGGGACATTAGAGTTAAGGACATCCGCATAGAAGAGGTGTGATAGTTGGTGGTTATGTTTCCCTATGATAATTGGATTCCAAACACCTAAATCTACCTTACCGTTGATAATTGTGGAAAGCATTTCCATGCGAAGGAGGAATAGGTGTGGACATATGATCACCCTGTCTAATACCTCTACTAGGTGAAAAATAACAAGTTCTAGAACCATTAACCAAAATGGCTATTTTGCTAGTTGAAACACAATTCATAATTAGCTTAGTGATATTTTGGGAGAATTTAAAGAAAGTCAATGCTTTATAGACAAAATACCATTCAAGACAGTCAAAAGCCTTTTCAAAATCTATTTTTAAGATCATATGTGATTTTTACCACGATACCTACTCATTTTTAGAATCAGCTCTCGAATAATTATAGCATTATCACAAGCTTTTTTATTTTTGATGAAACTATCTTGGTAGGGGATTATTAGAGTACTTAGGAAGGGCTTTAGACGATTACTAATGACCTTAGTGATAATTTTATAGATAGTATTACATAAGCCTATTGGTCTAAAGTTTTTAAAATTATTAGCATTGGAAATCTTTGGCATTAGACAAAGGAATGTATCATTTATTCCCTCAGGAATAATTTCATTACAAAAAACTTCCTAGCAAAAGACTAGTAACTGAGTTACCTATTATGTTCCAATATCTTTGAAAAAAAGGGGTGGAGACCATCCGGACCAGGGGTTTTGAAAGGTTCAAAGGAAAAATATGCTTTCATAATTTACAAATTTGTGATAGGGTTGTCTAATGAAGCTAGGTCTATATTGGAAAAATATTTTGGGTCATTCTTAATACTTTTCCAGAAACTGGAAATGTGAGAAGTAGTGTAGACTTCTTTAAAATAATCGCTTGTATGATTAAGGATAGCTTCATGATCACTAATCCACTTATCTTGATCATTTTTGAAAAATATAATTATATTTTTCCTTTTTCTATTGGTTGCCATAATTTGAAAAAACTTGGTGTTCGTATCCCCCTCATTTAACCAATGTATTCTGGAGCAGAGTTTTCGGCAATCTTCTTCCATTATAATCCTGTTTTAGAGAAAATTCTATAGCTTGAAGGAAGGTACTGGAATGGTAGGATGACGAGTATACCATTAAGCCTAGCTAGGATTCGTCTTTTATTTTTAAAGATGTCACCAAAAGTATTATTTTTCCAGGTTATGACATTATCTTTAAAGGTGACAGTAGCTTGCATGTAAGAATTATTACACCAAGAATTAGTAACTACATTAGGGAACTGAGGATGTTTACACCAAAAAGGTTCCAGTCGAAATTGTCACGACCCAAATTCCAACTCAGGTAGTGATAGCGTCCAACACCGGAATCGGGCAAGCCAACATCAGTTACTAACGAGATTACTTTACTTATTTAAATATTTAAGTACTTGTCCAACTTTAGATTTAGAAATCATTTAAAGAAAGAGGTCAAGTGATGCAACTTGATTAAAGGAACTCAAAAGATCGTTTGCCAACCTATGTAGTATAGGAAAATATTAGAAAATCAACTACGTGTGCCAAGACCTAGTGTCACAAGTCCACAGGCGACTAGTGGAATATACAAAGTAGACAAAATAAATATACAACTGTCTGATAGGGATAGATAGAAATATCCAAAAATAATAGAAACTCCACAGTGCTGCTGAGGAACGTCGGGAAGAGCAGCTCACCGTGTAGTCTAATCCAAAAAGTACCCTCATGATCGCGCTCCGGTATGATAACCAGATGCACCAGCCTCAGAACCTGTACAATTAAGTACAGAAGCGTAGCATGAGTACATATAAACAAATATGTACCCAGTGAGTATCCCGTCTAAGCTCGAAGAAATAATGACGAGAGGTAGACGTAGTACTCACTAGGGTCATTAGCAATAATATAATTAGACAGATTTAATCAGGGTTAGCAATTAGGGAAAATCAAGTAGACATGGAATATCAAGCATATGAACTACCACCTACCGCAAGTGCCAAATAAAAACTATAATAAAAGTCCAAAGTCCCCTTCCACATAGAACAATTCATTTTGATAATAATAATAAGACTCTCAATCAAATACATAGCATATAGTATACCGAGGCGTACGACCGAAGCGACGCAAAAATTAAATGTGCATTGCCGAAGGGTCGAACGGCTCGAACCATAGATGCATCTATTACCCCGCTCGCGAATCGATCATGCGATGCGGTTGATCTAATATAAGGATACCCTGCTCACGAATCATACATGTGACACGGGTGCTCGTATACATACACATAATTTTTAGGAAATTTAGGAGATATAGAGTTCACACTTGGAAAAACAAGAATCATGACAAAATCAAGATTTAATGTAACCTTCCATTTTCTCATGCTAGTTCAAGGATAGAAATCGACTAGGAATGCATGCAGGGATACAAGTAAGGCATATAAGCATGCTTGTGAGTCCTAAAGACTACCCGGCATAACATAGTAGTAGCTACGCACGGACTCTCGTCACCTCGTACGTGCGTAGCCCCCGCAAATAAGGACAATTCAATCATTTATAATTACCTATGGGGACAATTCCCTCTTACAAGGTTAGAAAGGAGACTCACCTCGTGCCAAATCTACTTCTCGAACCAAGAACGCGCCCGTAACTCCAAACTCTACACCCGAGGACTCGAAACTAGTCAAATGTTATATAAATTCGTAAATATACACTCAAAGGTATGAAATTCTCTTACTAGACTAGCTAATTCATCATTCTTGAAGAAATCCCAAAATACACCCTCGGGCCCACGTGCTCGAATTCCGGAAATTTTCGAAGAAAACACTCACCCATAGCCTAAGGATCATTAATGTATAGTTTTTGTATGTTTCATGGTGGAAAAGTGGTGAATTTCTCTAAAGTTCATCAATCCTAGGTTTCCACTCTAACCCCTTTGATTTACACTAATTGGGTGTTAATCTACCTAAGATTGATGTAATAAACCAACATTTAAATGAAAATTACTTACCTCTTAGCAGCTAGGCCGAATACCCTCTTGAAAGCTCTCAAAAATCGCCTATGGTGTGGAAGAATGGTGACAAATGGTTAAGTCCCGAATTAAATGAGCTCACTGCCTTCAGTGACCTAGCACAGGCGGCTCGAGGAACGCACCTGCAGTCTCGCACCTGCGAAATTTGGCAAAGGGACTGGGGATCGCACCTGCGGAGGGGTTTCCGCACCAGCGGACCCGCTCTTGCGGATAAAGGTCCGCACCTGCAATCTGGGCCTTCTCCTTTATGGGTCGCACCTGCGAGGCCTTGACCATAGGGGCGGTCTCGCACCTGCGATCTAGGCAACCGCACCTGCGGTCACACCAGACCTGGTGCACCAGCAGCTGAAGCTGCTGGTTTTTTGCCCCGTTTGGTGTGTGGGAGGCACCTAGGCCCACCCGAGCCCCCGTGCACTTATACCAAAAAGTCCTAAATTATATTACGGACTTGCTCGAGCCTTCGGAACACCCAAAACAACGCTAAAACTCAAATTCACTCCTCAAAATCCCTAGAATCAAACTTAAGAATTTTCAAGTTCTTGTATTCGGTTCAATGCGCTGAACCGACCTATACTACTCGAAATGACACCAAATTTTGCAAGCAATTCATAAATGACATAACGGGACTATTCCCGGCCTCGAAATTCCGTTCGGAACTTGATAACACAAAAACACGTTCCAAACCAAATTATGAACTTAATGGAACTTTATTTTTGCTATTTGGCGTCAAACGCTCCCGAGTCATCCAAAACCCATTCCGGACGTACGCACAAGTCTAAAATCATCATACGAAGCTACTGAAATCGGCGAAACTCAATTCCGAGGTTGTTTACTCAAAATGTTGATCGACGTCAAACTTCGCCTTAAAAGCCAATTGTTGGTTGATTTCCCAATGCACACGCAAGTGTACGTGGTCGACAAGTAATATAGGATTTTAAGTCCAGATATCGTACCCACAGGGACTTGTGATTAACTATCAACTAAACT
>ML360595.1:42923-98351 GCA_005239505.1 Nicotiana paniculata
TGGCTAACGCCAGGCACCCCCTGGCGTTTGGGCTCTAACGCCTGGCTAACGCCAAGCACCCCCTGGCGTTTGGGCTCGAACGCCTGGCTAAGGCCAGGCTGGGTCAGGCTGTTTGGCTCTGTCGCCCGGCTATCGCCCGGGTGTCCCCTTTCGCGTATTTTTCGACGTATTTGCATCCGTTTAGCCCCGTTTCCATTTCCAATTCACCTACACATAAAATAAACCCCATTAGGCACATACGACGTGTATTTTATCATTAAAGCACATAAAATGCAAGGTATATAATGCTTAAAATCATGAATTCTAGCCACGCATCACCAATCTTAAGGAACCAAGTGTTCTTATATTACTCTACACACTTCCGAATTCTGAACCACCCGTCCCTGCAAGTCATGAATCACTGAAAGCCGCTACGGGAGTCTTATTTAAGGGAACGGGGTCTGAATATGCAAAATGACTGATTGGGTAGTTACATTCTCCAACTCTTAAACAAACGTTCATCCTCGAACGGGTCTAGAATCATACCTGAAGTGCTGAATAAGTGTGGATATCTGCTCCGCATGTTCTCCTCGGACTCCCAAGTCGCCTCTTCGACTGGTTGGCCCCGCCACTGGACCTTCATAGTAGAAACTCTCTTGGATCTCAGTTAGCGGTCCTGTCTATCAATAATAGCAACTGGCTCCTCCTCGTAGCCTAATCTCTCATCCAACTGAATGCTGCTGAAATCAACCACGTGAGAGAAGTCGGCGTGATATCTCCGGAGCATGGATACATGAAAGACCAGATGGACTCCTGATAAGCGGGGAGGTAGAGCAAGCTCATAGGCAACCTCTCCGACACGCCTCAATACCTCGAAAGAACCTATAAACCACGGGTTTAACTTGCCCTTCTTCTCGAATCTCATAATGCTCTTCATCGGCGAAACCTTCAGCAGAACCTTGTCTCTCTCCATAAATGACACAACACGTGCCCTCTGATCCACGTAACTCTTCTGTCTGGACTGTGCTGTGCAGAGCCTCTCTTGAATCAACTTGACCTTCTCCAAGGCATATATCACCAGGTCCGTGCCATATAAATTAGCCTCGCCAGGCTCAAACCACCCGATAGGAGAACGACATCGCCGACCATATAAAGCCTCAAATGGAGCCATCTCAATGCTGGACTGATAACTATTATTGTAAGAAAATTCGGCCAAAGGCAAGAACTGCTCCTACTGAACCCCAAAATCAATCACACATTCTCTGAGCATGTCCTCCAATATCTGAACTGTACGCTCCGACTGATCATCAGTCTGCGGATGAAATGTTGTGCTGAGGTCTATCTGAGTACCCATATCTCTATGAAATGCTCTCCAGAAGTGCGAGGTGAACTGGGGACCTCGATCTGATATAATAGATACCGGCACACCATGCAACCGGACTACCTCTCGAATGTAAATCTGGGCTAGCCTCTCAGAAGTATAAGTAGTATCCATAGGAATAAAATACGACAATTTGGTCAATCTATCCACAATGACCCAAACCGCATCAACCTTCCGCAAGGTCCGAGGCAACCCAACCACGAAGTCCAGAGTGATGTGATCCCACTTCCACTTAGGAATGGGCATCTGCTGAAGTAGGCCTCCTGGCCTCTGGTGCTCATACTTAACCTGTTGGCAGTTAAGACACCTATCCACATACTCCAAAATGTCTTTCTTCATCCGCCTCCACTAGAAATGCTGCTTCAGATCACGATACATCTTCATAGCACCAGGATGAACAAAATACCGCGAACTGTGTGCCTCCTCTAGAATCCTCTACCTCAAGCTATCAACATTAGGAACACACAAATGATCCTGAAGTCTCAAAACACCATCCTCGCCAATAGTAACCTCCTTGGAACCACCCCGAACCACTATCTCCCATAGCTCTGCCAAGCATGGATCATCATACTGCCGAGTCTTAATATCCCCCAATAACGAAGACTGAGCAACTACATGTGCAAGAACTTGACGAGGCTCTGAAATATCTAATCTCACCAAGAGATTAGCCAAGGGCTGAATGTCCAAGGCTAGAGGTCTCTCCTCCGCTGCAATGTAAGCCAAACTACCCATACTCTCCGCCTTCCTGCTCAAGGCATCTGCTACTACATTCGCCTTTCCCGGATGATAAAGGATGGTAATTTCATAATCCTTCAGCAACTCAAGCCACATGTGCTGCCTCAAATTAAGATCCCTCTGCTTGAACAAGTGCTATAAGCTGCAGTGGTCAGTATAAACCTCACAAGACACCCCATACAAGTAATGCCTCCAAAACTTAAGAGCATGAACAATCGCTGCCAACTCTAAATCGTGCACCGGATAATTCTTCTTATGAACCTTTAGCTAGCGCGAAGCAAAAACAATAACTCTCCCTTCCTGCATCAACACAGACCCCAAGCCAAGACGTGAAGCGTCACAATACACTGTATACATCCCAGAACCGGAAGGCAATACCAGAACTGGTGTTGAGGTCAATGCTGTCTTGAGCTTCTGAAAGCTCGCCTCACACTCGTCGGACCACCGGAATGGAGCATTCTTATGAGTCAATCTAGTCAATGGGGCCGCAATGGATGAAAAGCCCTCCACAAATTGCCGATAGTAGCCTGCTAGACCTAAGAAACTCCCGATCTCTGTAGCTGTAGTAGGACGTGGACAACCCTAAACTGCCTCAATCTTCTTAGGATCGACTTTGATACCCTCTCCGGATACTACATGTCCCAAGAGTACCACGGAATCCAACCTAAACTCACACTTGGAGCACTTAGCGTATAGCTTCTGTTCTCGCAAATTCTTGAGCACAACTCTCAAATGCTACTCGTGCTCTCCCAGGCTACGTGAGTAAATCAAAATGTCATCAATGAAGACAATGACAAAAGAATTAATATATGGCCTGAACACCCTATTCATCAAGTCCATAAATGCTACTGGGGAATTAGTCAAGCCAAAGGACATCTCCAGGAACTCATAGTGGCCATATCTCATACAAAAAGCAGTCTTCGGAACATCGGAGGCCCGAATCTTCAACTGATGATAGCCCGATCTCAAGTCTATCTTAGAAAACACCCTGGCACCTTGAAACTGGTCAAACAAATCATCAATGCGCGACAATGTATACTTGTTCTTGATGGTGACCTTCTTCAGCTGTCGGTAATCAATACACATCCGCATGGACCCATCCTTCTTTTTCACAAATAGAACTAGAGCACCCCACGGTGATATACTCGGTCTGATAAACCCCTTAGCCAACAAGTCCTCCAGCTGCCCCTTCAACTTCTTCAACTCCTTAGGAGCCATACGGTACAGAGGAATAGAAATAGGCTGAGTATCTGGAGCTAAATCAATGCAGAAATCAATATCACGATCCGGAGGCATGCCTAGAAGGTCCGAAGGGAATACATTAGCAAACTCTCAAACAACTAGCACTGAATCAATCGTCGGAGACTCGGCGGTGGTGTCCCGCACATAAGCAAGATACGCCAAACAACCCTTCTCGACCATATGTCGATCCTTCAGGAAGGAAATAACTATGCTGGCTGCACTAACCGAGGAACCTCTCCACTCCAGCCTGGGCAACTCAGGCATGGCCAAAGTAACCATCTTGGCATGGCAATCCAAGATGGCATGATGAGGAGATAGCCAATACATGCTAGGATAATCTCAAAATCAACCATATCGAACAATAGGAGGTCCACTCTAGTCTCGAACCCACAAAATATGATCACACAAGACCGCTAAATCCGGTCTACCAGTACAGAATCACCAACGGGAGTGGATACATATATAGGAGAACCCAAGGACTCACGAGGAGCATCTAGAAAACAAGCAAACAAGGCTAACACATATGAATAAGTAGATCCTGGGTCAAATAGCACTGATGCCTCTCTACCACATACTGAAATAGCACCTGTGATCACGACATCTGAGGCCACTGCATCTGCTCGGGCAGGAATAACATAGAATATGGCTGGAGTACCTGAAGATTGACCTCCGCTGGACTAAATAGGAGCTAGCTGAGCTCCCCCTGCCTGGCCTCCACCTCTGGGACGACCTCTACTAGCCTGTCCTCCACCTCTAGGTGGACGAGGCGCCGGTGCTGAGAATGCGGGCTGATAACTCTGCTGAATAGCTTTGCCCCAGAAACTGGGACAAGTCCTCCTTATATGGCCTAAATCCCCACACTCATAACACCTCTCTAGAGGCATGGCCTGCTGCCCTGAAGAAGGCCCCTGAATAGCTGGGGGACGATGAGAACTCTCCGGCATCGCACTGAAGTAAGGACTAGGAGACCCCTGATGACCTAAATACCCGCCGGAGGGACCTTGAATAGCTGGTGGGCGGTAAGAACTCTCCGGCATGGCGCTGAAATAAGGTCTCACTAGAGCACCACGAAAAGGTGGTGGAGGGGCTGAATATGGAGGCCTGCTGGGCTGGCCTCTACCGAACTGACCTCTACCCCTGGCTGGGGCACCTCTGAAATCTCTAGAAAATCTAGCTCTCTTGTCCTGCTGACCCTGCTCTCTGCTCCTCGATTGGTAACCATCAATCCGGCGAGCTATCTCAACCAGAAGCTGATAAGGAATACCCATCTCCACCTCTCGGGCCATGTTGTCCCTAATACCTGAGTGTAGCCCAACTACAAACCTCCGCACTCTCTTAGCATTAGTAGGAAGAATCATAAGGGCATGGCGGGACAACTCTGAAAACCTGGCCTTGTAGTCTGTCACTGACATCTACCCCTGCTCCAGCTACTCAAACTGATACCGCAGATCTTCCCTCTCAAAGGGTGGAATATACCTGTCCAGGAACAGCTGAGTGAACTGCTCCCATGTGAAAGTGGGGGAACCTATTGGCCTACCAAGGATAAATGACTGCCACCATCTGCGGGCCCTGCCCTCTAGCTAGAAAGTAGTAAAGTCAACTCCATGGGACTCCAAAATCCTCATGTTGTGTAGTCTGTCCCTGCACCTATCAATAAAGTCCTGGGCATCCTCGCCTTTCTCACCTCCGAAGACAAGAGGGTGAAATCGAGTCCATCTATCAATTAGCTTCTGTGGATCGCCGTCCGCAGCTTGTCTTAGCTCTGGTGCTACTTCTGCTGGCTGTGCTCCACCCACGGGTAGAGTACCCGGAGTCTAATATACTATCACTGCATGACCTGCCGCTTGGGCGGTAGGGGTCTGAACTCCCCCTCCCGCCTGAGATGTGGCAGGACTGGAAATAAACCAGCCTGGGTCATAGTGTCCATGAACAGCATCATACAACCCATGATCTCCTGAAAGCCTGGTGCAGTCATGAAATCTGCTGGGGCAGGATCTGCTGGAGGCACCTCATCCTGCTCCTCAATGATAGATCCTATGGGGGTGCTAATGGAGCAACTATGGGACGCCCTCGTCCCCTACCTCGAGCCGGTGCCCTCCCCCGGCCTCTGCCACAGCCTCAGACGGAGGGGGTAGCGACATCTCCCTGGTCTGGAATATCAGCTGCACGAGTCCTCACCATCTGTGAGAGAATAGAAGAACGAGATTTAGTAAGACCATCGATTGCATGATAGAATAAGAATAAAGAGAGGTTTCTTAACACCCTATAGCCTCCCGAAGATAAATACAGACGTCTCCGTATCGATCCGCAAGACACTAATGGGTTTGCCTGTGACTTGTGAGACCTACGTGAACCTAGAGCTCTGATACCATGTTGTCACGACCCAAATTCCAACTCAGGTCGTGATGGCGCCCAACACCGGACTCGGGCAAGCCAACATCAGTTTACTAACGAGATTACTTTACTTATTTAAATATTTAAGTACTTATCCAATTTTAGATTTATAAATCATCTAAAGAAAGCGGTCAAGTGATGCAACTTGATTAAAGGAACTCAAAAGATCGTTTGCCAACCTATTTAGTATAGCAAAAATATTAAAAAACCAACTACGTGTGCCAAGACCTAGTGTCACAAGTCCACAGGCAACTGGTGGAATATACAAAGTAGACAAAATAAATATACAACTATCAGATAGGCGTAGACAGAAATATCCAAAAATAATAAAAACTCCACAGTGCTGCTGAGGAACGCCGGGAAGAGCAGCTCACCGTGTATTCTAATCCAGAAAGTACCCTCACGATCGCATTTCGGTATGATAACCAGATGCACCAGCCTCAGAACCTGTACAATTAAGTACAGAAGCGTAGCATGAGTACATATAAACAAATATGTACCCAGTGAGTATCCTGTCTAAACTCGAAGAAGTAGTGACGAGAGGTAGACGTAGTACTCACTAGGGTCATTAGCAATAATATAATTAGTCAGATTTAATCAGGGTTAGCATTTAGGGAAAATCAAGTAGACATGGAATATCAAGTATATGAACTACCACCTACCGCAAATGCCAAATAACAACTATAATAAAAGTCCAAAGTCCCCTTCCACATAGAACAATAGATTTGATAATAATTATAAGACTCTTAGTCAAATACATAACATACAGTATGCCGAGGCGTACGGCCGAAGCGATGCAAAAATTAAATGTGCTCTGCCGAAGGGTCGAACGGCTCGAACCATAGATGCATCTATTACCCCGCTCGCGAATCGATCATGCGACGCGGTTTACATAATATAAGGCTATCCCTATCACGAATCATACATGGGATACGGGTGCTCGTATACATACACAGAATTTTCAGGAAATTTAGGAGATATAGAGTTCACACTTGGAAAAACAAGAATAATGGCAACAACAAGATTTAATGTAACCTTCCATTTTATCATGCTAGTTCAAGGATAATAATCAACTAGGAATACATGCAGGGATACAAGTAAGGCATATAAACGTGCTTGTTAGTCCTAAAGACTACCCAACATAACATAGTAGTAGCTACGCACGGACTTTCGTCATCTCGTGCGTGCGTAGCCCCCGCAAATAAGGAAAATTCAATCATTTATAATTACCTATGGGGACAATTCCATCTTACAAGGTTAGAAAGAAGACTCACCTTGTGCCGAACCTATTTCTCGAACCAAGAACGCACCCGAAACTCCAAACTCTACACCCGAGGACTCGAAACTAGTCAAATGTTATATAAAATCGTTAATATACACTCAAAAGTATGAAATTCTCTTACTAGCTTAGCTAATTCATCATTCTTGAAGAAATCCGAAAATACACTCCCGGACCCACGTGCTCGGATTCCGGAAATTTTCGAAGAAAACACTCACCCATAGCCTAAGGAATATTAATATATAGTTTTTGTATGATTTCATGGTGGAAAAATGGTGAATTTCTCTAAAGTTCATCAACCCTAGCTTTCCACTCTAACACTTTTGATTTACACTAATTGGGTGTTAATCTACCTAATATTGATGTAATAAACCAACATTTAAATGGAAATTACTTACCTCTTAGCAGCTAGGCCGAATACCTTCTTGAAAGCTCTCAAAAATCGCCTATGTTGTGGAAGAAATGGTGAAAAATGGTTAAGTCCCAAATTAAATGAGCTCACTGCCTTCAGTGACCTCGCACCTGCGGCTCGAGGACCGCACCTGCGAGCCAAGGCTCACACCTGCGGAATTTGGCAAAGGGACTGGGGATCGCACATGCGGAGGGGTTTCCGCACCAGTGGACCCGCTCCTACAGAGAAAGGTCCGCACCTGCGATCTGGGCCTTCTCCCTTATGGGTCGCACCTGCGAGTCCTTGATCGCAGGGGCGGTCTCGCACCTGCCATCTGGGCAACCGCACCTGCAGTCACACCAGACCGAGTGCACTAGCAGCTGAAGCTGCTGGTTTTTGGCCCCCTTCGGTGTTCGGGAGGCACCTGGGCCCACCCGAGCCCCCGTGCAATTATACCAACAAGTCCTAAATCATATTACATACTTGCTCGAGCCTTCATAACACCCAAAACAACGCTAAAACTCAAATTCACTCCTCAAAATCCCTAGAATCAAACTTAAAAATTTTCAAGTTCTTGTATTCGGTTCAATGCGCCGAACTGACCTATACTACTCGGAATGACACCAAATTTTGCAAGCATGTCATGAATGACATAAAAGGACTATTCCCATCCTCGAAATTCCATTTGGACCTTGATAACACAAAAACACGTTCCAAACCAAATTATGAACTTAAGGGAACTCTATTTTCGCTATTTGGCGTCGAAACACTCCCGGGTCATCCAAAACCCATTATGGACATACGAACAAGTCCGAAATCATCATTTGAAGCTATTGCAATTATCGAAACTCGATTCCGAGGTCGTTTACTCAAAATATTGACCGAAGTCAAACTTGGCCTTAAAAGCCAATCTTAAGGAACCAAGTGTTCCTATAGTACTCTACAGACTTCCGAATTCTGAACCACCTGTCCCCGCAAGTCATGAATCACTAAAAGACTCTACAGGAAGTCTTATTTAGGGGAACAGGGTCCGAATACGCAAACGACTGGTCGAGTCGTTACAGAAATGGTTTGAGAAAAAGGTGGCATTGTTTAGGAATAAGATTGATAAGCAATGTATTATGGTCCGAATAAGTTTTAGGGAGATGGATTATAGAAGCATTAGGAAATTTTTGGATCCATTGGTCCTTACCAAATACTTTATCTAAACGCTCCATAATAAGATTATTATTGGAAAATCTACGATTTGACCAAGTATATTTGCTGCCCTTGTATCCCAGATCTAATAATTTACAATAGTTGAGGTTAGACCAAAGTTTTAGGCACGTCTATAGTTCAAAGGTATACCCCGCAGTTTTTCATTATCACTAAACACATTGTTAAAGTCACCACCAACTAGCCATGGTCCAATGTGGTCATCCGCAATATTTTTCATATTTTCCCACATTTGGTCTCTATTTACAGGATTTGTACTAGCATATATTGATGAAAATAACCAATTAAGATTTGTAGGTAGTACCTCAATTGTTGCATGGATTTTATGATTTCGATGAACAAAGTTATGCACGTTCACTTTGGTATGATCCCAAAGAACAACCATACCACTAGTTTGGCCTTCCGCTGGCACTTCAATCAACTCCGAAAAACCAAATTCATTCATAAGAGAAGCATGGACTTGCATTTTTTTTCGAGGAGAGTGACCATGCATGGCTTATGGTGAACCATGAGCTCCCTAAAATTCTTTCGAAAACCCTCATTGTTCCCACCCCTAATATTCCATATAATAAAGTTTGTGGGACTCATCATGTTAACATTTGGGGTTGATTTGTGTCCATTATCCATGGAAGAATGTGATCTTCTCCAGATGGAACTAGGATCATTGCTCCGTTCCCTACTATTGGGTCCTATGGTGGGTGAATGTCCATTGCACATTTGTATAGATTCTGAGGACATATAATAATATGCCTCTTCTCTTGTATTTCTTTGAACAAGAAGATTTTTACCTCATTTAAGCTTCCCAATTCCACCACTGATTCTCCAATCAAGTCTATTAGGTCGATCATTTCCTCTTCCATTGGATTTCCCATGTTTGGATTTATTGGAGGATTGGGGTTGATGTCTTCCATGTTCATTTGCATATTTGGATCTTGAGGTTGTTGTGGTGCTTCCCACTGCATTAAGAATGGGTTGAGAGCCGCTAGGGCTTCCGGTGGAAAGAACGGGAGATCCAAACCTAGGTTTTGGGGTAGTATGGAAACTGGATTGAAGTGAGGGGTAGGTTCCATTGACCTCTGATTTTTTGCACTAGATTTGGGTTCAGTGATGGTGCTACGGGTTGTAGGATGTTGTTTACCCACACATGGTTCATATAATTTCTCATGGCAAGGTGAAGACCCTCAGATACAAGTTGAGCTAGATAACGTGGATTTTGGAATAGTATTACACTCTCTTGTTTGTTAATTGTGGCATTGAATATAAGGCCCATCCCTATAAGCCCTAGCTCTATCCAGGATAGAGGGTGATGGTCCTGTGACATTGGAGGTTGCACATAGATTATTGGGGTGTTTGGAAGTTGTTGTGGAAGAGGTGGTAGGTTTTCCATGTTCATCGGACGTTGGTGGCGGAGGATTTGGATTAATCGATATCTCCTCCGGTTGGTTAGAGTAATTCTTGGCATTTCTGGTGAGAATGTTGTCACTTAAATTAGTTGAAGTTGGAGAGTAGGGAATGATTACGTCTACATGCATGTAATTTGGGAGGTTTAGCGTGTAGGATATATTAGAAGATCTTGCATGTGTTGTTTTGGCCACATGTCCCATGTCTTCTTCCATTGTTAATTTTGCAGCATTTGATTGGACAAGTGTGGGTCGTCATTAGTAGTATTTTTGTCTTTAGTAGAGGAGTATTTGGAACTAATATTTTTGTCTTTAGTGGAGGAGAATTTAGAACTAATATTGTTAGAAGTTGTAGAGTTGCTTGCTAGGGTTGCTGTTAAGCTTTTTTCAATCATTGTATTAGGTGCGTGATTAGTAAGGCTAGTAAGGTTATTTGTAGTGTCAATTAAATTTGACGTGTCGACATTATCAGTTAATAAAGAATTCTTTTGTTGTGAATTATTTTCAGAAATAGTGTGCTCTTTACACAATTTAGAGAAGCAGTTTTTTTGTTCAAAACCAGCTAATTTACCATCCATTGTTGTATTGGTGGTATTGGCCATTCGAGTATCTGCCTTGCTACCTTGATTAGTAGACAGGAAGGCACTGTCTTTATTGACAAATTTCAGCTTTTGAGTATTGATATACTTACCTATAGTAGCATTACATATTTTAACATCAATACCTGTCTCCATATTGGTCTCTTTGCCTTCACTCTAGGTTTTTTCTGCACCCTTCTTGGTTTCTGAAAGGATACCTTGTGCCATCCATCCTCATTGCTTGCTTTTTGGGATATTTGAACTTCTTGATGATGTACTGCTGTCTCCTCATTATTGTCCTCCATTTGGGCTATTGGTATTCCGGTTGTAGGGCAGTGGTGTATGGTATGACCTAATAATCCACATAGTTTGCATAGAATTTTATCAACTTCGTATTCAATTACTTGTTTATACTCTTCGATTTGTATGAATTTTGTCATTGGTTTGTCCATTGGTAATTTCACACATAGTCTAGCATAACCATTCTTTAAAGTAGATGAAGTACAAGCGTCGATTTTTAGCAGTCTACCAATTGAGTTTTTAATTTTTTGTAGAATAATCCCATCAAAATTCAGTAGGTAAATTTGGGAGACGAATCCAAAAAGCCGTATGTATTTGTTTAGCATCAGTGGCTACAAAGTTTGGCTCCCACCTTTGACACGAAAGAAAATGACCAAAGATAAACCACTGTCTATTCTGGAGAACTGAGGTCACACTTTCTTGTTTTTGAAATTTTGTAATGAAGTAATCTAAGCCTAGGTCGATTAGAGGGAAGTTCTTAGTCACCTTCCACAAATAATGGACTTTTTGCCTAAGGATTTGGTGAAGAATTCTTTTTCCTTGTAGTTTTATAGTGATGGAGAATTTCCAAGGCATATACATACGTTTTCGCTCTTCTTGTGAAAGGAGGATTTTTCTTTCTTAAGATATTGATTTGTTATGAACGTGTATCGATGGGCAGGAGATATCCAGGTTATAAATAATTTTGATTCTTTTTTAAAAAAAATGTATAAATACCTTAAAATATATTTTGAATTGCTTATTTCATATTATGGAAACAAAATATTCTTCTAATTTTGATGAGAAATGTATTTTGTATTTCATCATAATGATAATGGATTAGTGTTGTTTATTTGAGGAATTATTGGTAAGATTTACTTAATTTATTTCAAATTAAAAAATCTTAGCGGCGACTATTATCGCCACTAAAAGGAAAATTATCGCCACTGATAGTAATATTAGGTCTCTTTTTTACAAGCGACCAAACTAAGCTTTGTAGTGGCGACTAATATCGCACCTAAAAGTCGCCGCTAAAAGTTGGAGTGAATTTTCTGAATTTCTTTTCTTTTCCTACTATTTCCGGCAAGTTTAGTCGCCACCAAATGTTCATTTGAATAGGGACTGCCCAAGTCATCACAAATAACATGCAATTACGAAAGTATTTACGACGCCTTTTAAAACACTGATTCTAGTATAATATAAGAAATTTTAAGCATGGTGCATAGTTTTATTATTATATCAGATAAGACTTTGGTAACGATAAAGGAAAATCCAAGACTAATAACACTGTGCAATTTTCATAATCTATAAGTATAATCTGACCGATTAATTAATCTCAAGTGTTCTGGATCTCGTAATACGATAAGAGATTTTGTTTAAATCTGACAACGTATAGACAAGTGTGAAGTATTCCAAATTAATCAAATTGTTGCAGAAGAGAGAAGATTTTGGCTACATTAAAGGAAAAGCCAAGACTAACATTATTACAATTATCATAATATATAAGTATAATAATATTGATTACTTTCAAATCTGGAATCTGGATCTAGGAAATACGACATGGGTTGTTTAATTAAAGGATTCATGTGCACATTTGTTGTTTGATGTATATAACCGTTCATAATTAATTTGTGGAAGCAACAATCTAAAAAATAAAATATATAGATGACCAGCTACATTATGTTATTATATAGTGTGAAAACTATTTATACTTTAAAATACTTAATATGCTAAATGAAAATGGAGATGGTTCTAATATAAGTTAATTCAAAAGCTAGTTCCACCGCTAGAAATTCGGCCAAAACAATCTGCGGTTGTCTGACAAACTTCGGTCGGTCAAAAAGTTGATCGAAAAATTGAAAATATTTTCTTTTTCAGTTTCTTTTTACAAACCGACAGAATCCAATTGTTTTCTCTTTTGTTTCCAAAAGGAAAATTATGTTGTGTCCCGGGAAGTTTATTTTTCAAGAAATCGACCAACTTTGGTATGTTTTTCATTTTTAAAAAATGACCGAAATCGGACGATGATTTTCGCGTTAAAATACAGTTCAAGAGTATGAATCAAATAAAAGAAAGTGTTAAACAAAAAACACTAATGGTCTAGTGGTAGAATAATATTCTGCAACAGTCAAACCCTAGTTTGATTCCTAGATGGTGTATTTTTTAATTATATAATCTAGAAAAACTGATTCGATAAGTTTTTTAGATCGTCCTTTTTGTTTTGGATCGAGTGTGGAATTTAATTGACCGACCAGGCCGAATCGATAACGGACCGACCAAACGATTTCTAAATGCTACGAGTTGATCGTTTTTCGATCAATTTGGCTAATTACCTACCAATATCAATCGATTTTCTAGTAATTGGACAATTACGCACACAATTTTGGCCAATTACCTCAGACGGACGGGCAGTCCAAGCGCACTATTCAGATCTTGGAGGATATGCTCCGCGCTTGTTTTATAGATTTCGGAGGATCATGGGATCAATTCTTGCCGTTAGCGGAGTTTGCCTACAACAACAACTACCAGTCGAGCATTCAGATGGCTCCCTACGAGGCATTATATGATAGATGGTGCAGATCGCCAGTTGGATGGTTTGAGTCGGGAGAGGCTCGGTTATTGGGTACAGACTTAGTTCAGTATCGCCTTCGTACAACTCAATCCAAGTAAAAGAGTTATGTCGACCGTAAGGTTAGTGATGTTAGTGATGTAGCATTCATGGTTGGAGAGAGGGTATTACTTCGGGTATCGCCCATGAAAGGTGTTATGAGATTTGGGAAGAAGGGCAAGTTGAGCCCTAGGTATATCGGGCCATTTGAGATTCTCGAGAGAGTGGGGGAGGTAGCTTATAGACTTGCATTGCCTCCAGGGTTATCCTTAGTTCATCCGGTATTCCATGTGTCTATGCTATGGAAAAATTACGGTGACCCGTCCCACGTGTTAGATTTCAGCTGTGTCCAATTGGACAAGAATTTGACCTATGAGAAGGAGCCGGAGTAGATATCCACACGTGTTCACTAGTTCAAGTACTCTTCTATGTCCGTTCGAGGACGAGCGTTTGTTTTAGAGGTGGAGATTATGATTTAAGACTCCATTCCGGACTCGTTAGCCTTAGAAATATTATTTCTATTCACCTTGATTTGCGTGCACAGTCCGAGCGTGAATCTGAAAAGTCTTTATGTGAAAATATGTGAAATAATAATTTTTGAGAGTTTAAAATTGATTTTAGTTGACTTTTGTCAACATTTTGAGTAAACGGACCCGGGCCCGTATTTCGATGATCACAGGAGGTCCATAGGAAGATATGGGACTTGGGTGTATTTCCAGAATCGAATTCCGAGGTCCCTAGCTCGAGAAATGAATTTTTGATAAAAATTGCTAGACTGAAATTTAAAGGAAATTAAGAAATTGATTGATGTTTGAACTCATTGGTATCGGGCCCATATTTTGGTTCCGGAGCCTGGTATAGGTCTATTATAATATTTAAGTTATATCTGTGAAATATGGTGTAAATCGGAGTTGATTTGACGTGATTCGGACGTCCGGTTGAGAAGATAGTGAATTTGAAATGTTCTTGAGGAATTTATGAGTTTTGATCCTAAATTCATAATTTTGGGTGTTATTTTAGCGATTTGATCGCACGAGCAAGTTTGTAGGATGTTTTTATGTTTGTCTGCGTATTTGGTTATGAGCTCCGAGGGCTCGGGTGCCATTAGGGCGATGCGCGAGTTGAGTCAAAGCTCAACCAAGGCTGCTGGTGCACCAGTTCTAGTGTGCCCGCACTTGCGAGTCTTTGGCCGCAGGTGCGAGCGACAACCACTGATGCGACCCAAGCCCAGCTCCCAATTCTCCGCAAGTTCGGACTCCTCATCACAGAAGCGGGACAACAAAAGCAAAAACCCGTTCGTAGGTGCAGCTCCAAGGGCCCAGTCCCTTTTCTGCAGATGCGGACTTCCTCCGTAGAAGAGGGACCGCAGAAGCGGAACATTGTCTGCAGGTGCGGTTCCAGTGGCACAACTCCTTTTCCACATAAGCGGAAGCCTTCCCGCACGTGCACAACTGCATGTGTGATCCAAGCACCGCAGGTGCGAGGGTCGGGCAGTGAGTTCATGTTAATTATAACTCCAGCCCTTTTCTTTTTATTTTTCACAAGGGTGGAAGACCTAAGGCGATTTTCTCAAGGCTTTTTCTTCCAAAACTACTGGTAAGTGTTCATTAACTACTTTCTTCCAATTACCCATTGTTTTTCATCAATTTACAACTAAAAATCTAGGGTTTTCATTGTAGAAATGGGGGTTTGGGTAGAATTAGGGAATTTTGCATAATTAGAATTTAGACCTCGAATTGAGGTTAGATTTCGAAACTAACTGCATATTCGGGCTAGGGGATGAACGGTTAAACAGATTTTGGTCCGAACCCCAAGTTTGGACCAAGTGGGCCTGGGGTCGATTTTTAACTTTTTTTTGGGAAAAATTAGAAAAACCATGATTATGCATTAAAGTTAATTCCTTTAGCAATAATTAATGATATTGAACTAATTATGATTAGATACGAGTGGGTTGGAGGTGAATTCTAAAGGAAAAGTTGTACTTGAGCAGTGAGTGCCCTACGAAATCCACGTAAGTGTGGTGTCTAACACTAGCTTGAGGGAATAGGTATTGGGTGACTACTTGTTACTTGTTTTGTTATTGAATATGATGTATAGGAGAGGTAACGAGTACCTATACGTTGCAGTCGAGTTATAACATGCGAAAGAAAGTTAATTCTTGTTATTCTTGTAGTCTTAAAGCCTACTATCTATGATTATTGCTATAAGTGAAATGTTGAAAGAGTTGTATCCGGTTCCACAGAGATGGATAATATTGTGAATATTGAGTTGATATTGAAATGGTAAATGGTGATAGAAACAATGATGAACTACTGATTTCTTGTGAAATTCCTCTTTATATGTTGTTAATGATTCTGTGATTGATGAGGAAGAGTGTAAAGCACGAAGGGTGATGTCGTGCATAATTTATTTAAATGGTGAGGAAGAGTGTAAAGCATGAAGGGTGATGCCGTGCATAATTTATTTAGATGGTGAGGAAGAGTGTAAAACACGAAGGGTGATGTCGTGAATAATTTATTTAAATGGTGAGGAAGAGTGTAAAGCACGAAGGGTGATGCCGTGCATAATTTATTTAAATGGTGAGGAAGAGTGTAAAGCACGAAGGGTGATGCCGTGCATAATTTATCTATATTGTGAGGTGGGAGTAAAAGCACGAAGGGTGATTCCGTGCATTCTTATTTATAATTTGGTGCGGATGAGAGTAAAAACACGAAGGGTGATATTGTGCATTCTAATTATTATTTGGTGAGGCTGAGAGTAAAAGCACGAAGGGTGATGCCGTGCAATTTTCCTTTCTATTTTATTTGCTTAAGTTGTTGTTGATCATTGTCTGTTTACCTCGAAAATGGTGTTAACAATTATACTTGATTTGTGGTTCTAAAGATATGTGATTTATTTCAATACTAGTAAATAATCAAGAAATGATAAGCGTAAGTATGGAGAAATGATAGTCAAACCAATATTGTCAAAGGGCTGGGGGTCTCGAGTTCGATAGTTTTGAGGGTCTTGAGGTCGGTCGATAGCAGTGGATTAAGAACAATAAATGAAGAACAATAAAGCTGAGAAAAAATATTGAGCACGTTAAACGATAAAAGCTAAGTGGAATATTAAATTGCAGTGAAAATTGTGCCTTTACAAATGATTGGGGTCCCTTTTATATAGAAGGGTAAAAACCCTAATATGGTACATTTCTAATTTTGACAAAGAATACTAATTGTACAGTTGTATAACGGCCTAGTACGGATTTGTACTATCCCTTGCAGACCTTATCAGTCCTAACCACATGTCCTTGGAAATTTCTCGATTTTTCTTGACTGCCACAGATTTAGTACTGCCTCGAGGAAGGTTGTGATGGATCCTTCGCGTACCTTCTCGAAGTGTATGTTCTGGGATCGATTCGAACTTTACTTCGAACCCTTCGAGCTTGGGCTCGGCGCACCAAAGACCTCAAAATCGGACTCCTCCGATTTCGGTCGTATACAGATAGTCCCCGCGTTTCTTAGAATGAAATGATAAGAAACGATTTGAATTCTTGACCCTTCGATATCCTCATCATGACGTCAGCCACATGAGGTCAGCGATTGGTGTGAGTGGAAGGCTGTGTAGAGGTCTTGTCTGCACATTTCTCGAAAAAACCACCAATCGATAACAACTATGAGCCGCCCTTTTAACTTCTACACCACGCTTAGATGACCCCTTTAAATACCCCAATCCTTCACTCCTCAATCTTTTACATTCCACAACGCCTTCAAACCTTCATTAATTTTCTCTGCATCCGTTCTTCCTTTGCGTTCATCACTTAAACATTTTCTTCTTCATATTTTGGAATTTCACAAAACTAGTTTTCTTAGCATATACACATACCCATTCACCTTAGGTCCTGTAGATCCCTCCTCGCCACTGATAGATCCAGTGATCCTTGATTTTTGTAGACAATATCGGGTGACGCTTGGCCAAATCTATCCTTTCTTCTGGCGAATCATTTACCTGATTAGGTACTTTTCGAACATAGTCGAGGGGATGCCTTTCACCCTCGACCATCTGATTAGACTGTACAACCCTTATTTTTATCGAGGTAGCTTGATTAAACTACAACGTCGATCTTCGAAGTCTTACTTTGCTAGCATCGACGAAGATAAGGACCAAGGATGGATGAACCACTTCGTTCGAGTCAGAACCTCTGACTTGATTCCTGCTAAGAAGATGCCATTCCCCGAGGAATGGAATATGAACCATAAGTGCCGACTCATCGAACACGCTTCATTAGTCAAATGTTTTTTCTTCCTTTTGAACTAACTCCCTTCTGATGGTGCAACAGTCGAGTGGTACCCCAGTGTGGTTAAGGACCTCCCGGGATGGGTTCGACAACTAGATTCCACTTCCACATATGCTGAGCGCGTCTGGCATGACTTGACCAGAGGTCGATGGGAGGCTAAAAACCATGGTGAGCTTTTATTACTGTCATTTTTTGAATTTATTAGTGAGAATATCTCTTGGTAGCACACTTAACCTTTTGTACTTATGTAGGCCTGGAGGAAGTTGTTTCAATGAGGCCGCCCCGCCCGGCAAAGTAGATACACCAAAACCCGCCAAGGATAAGAAGACAAAGAGGGAGACGCCGACGGAGTCCTCGAAACCAAAAAGGCCAAAGCTGGACAGTCTAAGGCCGACATAGTGGCTTTGACTCCCGAAGTTGTGGCTAGCCTTCGTGCTAAGGTCGAAGAAGGAGATGACACTGAGAGTGAAGGCGATGCCTTTCCGTTAGTAACTCGGAGGGGAAATGGCACCGGTGCTTCAAAGGTTATTGCATCGAAGGCTGCCGAGGTGGTTCGATCTCGAGCTGAGAGGATCTCCGAAGGGAGTTCGGGCCCAGTCCCCAAACCGGCTGATGAACAGAATGCACCTTGTACTAAAAAGTACTCGGTCGAAGATCTCAAAGGAACCAACCCCGAAGCTTATCAAAGAAAAGAGAAGGCCCCGATCGATCCACCCGGGGTGGTCGACGTGGGTGACTCTCCACAATGCACATCATTTTTTGAAGGGCATATATGTGATGCCCAAGACATGAAGACTCCTGAAGCGGGGGCTTCCCACGGGGAGAATGATATCTTCGAGGAATGCCTTGCTGGGATTGAAGAGGGCACCGACCTCGGCGCCTCATTTATATTCGAAGAGGCCGATAGGCTTGGAAAGCAGGTATATTTTGTCTTTTAACAACTATGTTTGAGATTTAATTTGTGCCTATCTAACTTCCTTTCTTCGTGACCAGGCTGTGATGCTCTATGACCAGGCTTTCTCCAAGTCTCAGGCAGAGCTTGCCTGATGTGAAGATAAGCTTAGGAAGCTCACGTTCGAACACGATGACCTAAAGGCCCTTTATGTCCGAAAAGAGGGGGAACTTAAGGACCTTCGAGTCCGTTCGGAGGAGGCGTCTCGAGAACGGGCTGATTTCATCGAGTAGTTAACATAGTCTTTGAGGGCTTGCCTTACACTTAATCATTTTAGTGTTCTAATGCCTCCATTCAACTCTTGCAGCTCAAGCAGAAGGATTACCTGGTGGGGCAAGTTCGGGAGGATCTTAGGGTCAAAGACATTGAGATCTTCGGACTTAAGCAGTGTATGGATAAGGTAGCCTCCGAGAAGGACACTCTTCGAGAGAAACTGACCTCGCCTGAGCACCAACTTCAAGGCGCAAAGGGAGAAATCCGCCGTTATAAGGAGCTTCATGCTGAATTGGCTGCCGAGTTACCAAAATTAAGTCCGAAGTAGATGCCTTCATGTCCTCATATCATACTGATGCTACTGCTGCAAATGCTCGGGCTAAGAAAGTATCTGCTGAAGTCGAGCTCAGGCTAACTCGTGTTCTTGATCATGCTCGATTGGAATCTCGGAGGCAGGCTCTCGAGGAGATACACACCAGAGGTTTTGATCTTTTTGCCGAGATCGAGAAAGTGAAATCCTTAGAAGAAAAGTCGGCTGCATTGATCATTCCCGATGAGGATTCCGTTAGTAGCTCGGAGAGTGGCGAAGACGAAGATAAAGTCCCTGAGGTAGAAGAGACACCAACAGAAGATTAGGCTTTTATTGCTTTCCCTTTTTGTGTAAGGGCTCCACGTGAGAGCTTCTGTAAATGTACTTTTGTGAACACCATTTGGATATATAAAAGGACCTTTTTGTTTCATCTTCGCTCTTCGTCTTTATGTTAATTTCCATTTTTCCTTTGTCTTTACTTTTGAGATTTGATGTTGTTGACGATCAGTTCGATGTGTTGGACTTAGGATATAAAACCCTTTGGTTTTTGTGATTTGATCGATGACCGATAATAAATAACCACTTACGGTTTGATCTTCGAGCTAATCTTTAGCTCAGAACTTTTGAGTCCGAACTTAGGTGATGTCTCGAGCACAGTGTGCTTTGGCCTTTAAGTTCTTTAGGTATCAACCCTTAGGCTTTAAGACATAGGACCTTAGGATCTTTTCAATTCGGCCTTTAGGATCTTACATAACGGCCCTTAGGCTCTTACAAATGTTGCCTTAGGCTTTTCTTAGATAGGGTCAATTCGACCTCTAAAATGGCTACAATTTTCCCCCACTCTGGCTAAAGACTTTCGACCTCTAAAATGGATACAATTTTCCCCCACTCTGGCTAAAGACTTTTAAAAATTTATTTATGCCGTGGAATATTCTTATATCCGTCCGACTTTTTGACGGTTCGATTGATAGGAACCTCGATTACAAGTCGATGTGTGACGATAATTGAGTACCTCATGAGATTCTCTCGAAGGCTGATTTTCTCGAAGCCTTTACATTGTTTGGAGCTGATATTATTGAATCCCCTTTTCTTATGTCGAGGGTAGCCTGATTTAACCGGGTTTTTTGAAGTATTTGAAGACCTTTAGTTTTATGGAGGAAGTCGGACGTCTCCGAGCCGCATCATATCGGTTGTAGCCTTTTCATATGACCGTAGTCTTTATATTTGGTTGTAGCCTTTAGTCCCTGGGTGAGATGACCTCGACCTTAATATCGAGGGTATTCTTTTTTAGGGGTCTTACAAGTTCGAATATATAGCCTTGGCCTTAATATCAGGGGTATGCCTTTTTAAGGTCTTATAAGTTTGAGTACGCCTCGTTGAGGTCTTATAAGTTTGACTATGCCTAGTTGAGGTCTTATAAGTTTGAGTCTTTGATGACTCGATAAGTTGATTGTCGATGACCGTCCCCGAGTGCTCGGGAGTATTTGGACCTTGAGCCGTTTCATGTGAAAACAATAAACTTCATTGAGGCATAAAGTGTTTTGATAAATAATAATGCTTCTTCGAATAATGCTTACATGTTTTTGCCCTCGGGGCTCGACTATTCTACATGGACACGGTTCATTTGACCATTTGGTCCATTACAAGATTCTCCTATCGAGGCCCTCTTTAGCATAACTTGTTTTCTTCGAAAAGGTAACCTCCGAGGGTGATGCCCCCCTAGTATTCGAGGTTGATTGAAAAAGAAGACTTGATTACTTGTTGAGTTTTCCTTAGATAACATATAGATGTTGCTTCGTTAAAATCCTTGCTGGTAAAACCCATTTGGTATAAAACCCAATATAAGGGAAAAAGAGTGCAATGCATGCTTTAAAACCCAAGGTCTTCGAGCTGAAGGGTGCTTCGATTCCTATCAATCGAACACCTGCAACAAGTTAGTATGAAATATAAACAAAACGGGAGAAGGTTATACCTTAGCAATAATAGCGTTTGAGCAGTGATATGTTCCAATTGCTTGACAGTTGCTCTCCTTCCATAGTGCTAAGCTTGTAGGATCCTTTGCCTACTATTCCAAGGACACGGTACGGTCCTTCACAACTAGGGCCTAACTTCCCTTCATTTGGGTTTCGAGTGCTGAGGGTGATTTTCCTTAGAACCAAGTCCCCGACTCCGAAGTATCGAAGGTTTGTTCTTCTGTTGTAGTACCTTTCGATCTTTTGTTTTTGAGAGGCCATTCGAACCAATGCGGCCTCGCGCTTTTCATCTAGTAGCTCGAGGGAAATGTTCATGGACTCGTTGTTTGAGTCCTCTGTGGCATGCTGAAATCTGACACTCGGTTCCCCTACTTCGACTGGTACCAATGCCTTGGACCCATTTAACAAAGGGAACAGGGTCTCCCCTGTGCTCGACTTCGAAGTTGTTCGATATGCCCATAGTACTTCGGGCAACACTTCTCTCCACTTCCCCTTCGCATTCTCTAACCTCTTCTTTAAGTTTTGAATGATAGTTTTGTTTGTGGACTCGGCTTGACCATTTGCACTTGGGTGGTAAGGCGTCGATAAGATCCTTTTGATTTTATGATCCTCGAGGAATTTTTTTCACCTTGCTGCCGATGAATTGCTTCCTATTATCACATGTAATCTCGGAGGGGATCCCAAATCGGCATATGATGTGGTCCTATATGAAGTCGATGACTTCTTTTTCTCTCATCTTCACGAAGGCCTACGCTTCTACCCATTTTGAGAAGTAGTCAGTCATAAATAAGATGAATCTAGCTTTACCTGGTGCCGTTGGTAGGGGGTGACAATGTCCATCCCCCATTTCATGAATGGCCATGGGGATAGGACTGAGTGTAGTTGTTCACCAGACTGATGTATCATCGGTGCAAATTTTTGGCATTTGTCACATCTTCGAACGAACTCCTTGGTGTCCTTTTCTATGCTATCCCAATAATACCCCTCTCTGATTGCCTTTCGAACTAAAGAATCAACACCGGAGTGGTTTCCACAAGTGTCTTCGTGGATTTCTCATAGCACATAGTCGGTGTCCCCCGGTCCCAAGCAGACTGCTAGTAGTCCATCGAAGGTCTTCCTATACAATGTTCCATTCTCATCGAGTGAAAATGTGGTTGCTTTGGCTCGAAGGGCCTCGATTCTTTTGGGTCCGTGGGTAGCTACCCATGTTTCAAGTAGTCGATGTACTTGTTTTTACAATCCCATGTTGGACTTGTTAAATTGATTTCTGCATGTCCTTCTTAGATCACCGACTTTGGTAACTGTACGACAGTCCCCGGGAATATATCATCTTCTTCATCTGAGGATCCCAAGTTCGCGAGTGCGTCGGCCTCGCTATTCTATTCTCGAGGTATGTGGACCAGGGTCCACTCTTCAAAGCGATGTAATGTCACTTGAAGCTTGTCTAAGTATCTTTGCATCCTGTCTTCTCGAACTTCAAAGCTTCTGTTTACTTGGTTAACCACCAAAAGAGATTCACATTTTGCCTCGATGACCTCTGCTCCTAGGCCATTGGCTAGTGCGAGACCTGCAATCATGGCCTCATACTCAGCCTCATTGTTAGTCAACGTCAAAGTTTTTATGGATTTCCTAATTATGTCGTTCGTAGGCGGTTTTAGAACTATATCGAGCCCAGACCCTTTCACATTTGAGGCATCGTCAGTGAAGAAGGTCCATACCCCCGATGACGTGCCTGTTTTTAATAAGAGTTCTTTTTCTACTTCGGGGACGAGGGTAGGCGTAAAATCAGCCATGAAGTCTTCCAAAATTTGAGACTTGATAGTCGTTCGAGGTCGATATTCGGTATCGTACCCTCCAAGTTCGACAGCCCATTTGGCCAATCGGCTCGATAATTTGGGCTTATACAAGATGTTTCGAAGTAGAAATGTAGTTAACACACATATAGGATGACATTGAAAGTATGGTTTCAACTTTCTAGATGAACTTACTAATTCAAGAGCTAATTTTTTTAAGTGCGGATACCTGTTTTCAGCATCTCCCAAGGTCCGACTTATGTAATAAATAGGGAATTGTGTACCTTGTTCTTCTCGAATAAACACGCCACTTACTGCAACTTCGGACACAACCAAATACAAGTATAGTGTTTCATCCTCCTTCAGGGTATGGAGCAAAGGTGGGCTTGAGAGATACCATTTTAATTCTTCCACGGCCTGTCGGCAGTCCGGAGTCCATTCCAAGTTGTTTTTATTCTTGAGAAGGGAGAAAAAGTGTTGACTCCGATTCGGTGGCCTCGAGATGAATCGGCTTAAGGCCGCTATCTTCCCGGTCAGTCGCTGTACTGCTTTCACATTGTTTACCACGGTGATCTCCTCGATGGCTTTGATTTTTTCGCGGTTGATCTCGATCCCCCTGGTTAACACCATGAAGCCCAAAAATTTGCCCGAGCGGACTCCAAAAATGCATTTCTCGGGGTTGAGTTTCATGTTGTATCTTCTTAGGATCTCGAACATTTCCTGCAAATGAGTCAAATGGTCCTCTGCGCGCAGGGACTTAACTAACATGTCATCAATTTAAACTTCAATAGACTTGCCTATTTGATGTTCGAACATCTTATTAACTAGGCGTTGGTATGTAGCTCCTGTATTTTTTAGCCCGAAGGGAATTACATTATAGCAATATGTGCCGTACTTCGTGATAAACAAGGTCTTTTCCTGGTCCTCCGGGTTCATTTGAATTTGATTGTACGCAGAGTAGGCGTCGAGAAAAGTAAGTATCTCGTGGCCAACCGCAACATCGATTAGACGATCGATGTTCAGCAGTGGGAGGGAATCTTTAGGCATGCTTTGCTCAAATCTTTATAATCTACACACATTCTCAGTTTATTTCCCTTTTTAGGGACTACTACTACGTTAGCTAGCCATTCGAGGTATTTTACCTCCCTAATGGATCCTATTTTAAGAAGCTTAGTTACCTCATCAATCACCTGTCCCTCGGGCTCAACCAAGGGTATGGGATGTGATTGCTATTTAGCTACTTGTTCGCCTTTTGATTTCTCTAAGGTAGATGAAGCCGATACTGGTGCCAAGTCATGCACTGCGAACATCTCTTTGGATGCATGCTGCTCTCCATACCGTTTTCACGCCATTCTTTGTTGGGAACTTCATCATTTGATGAAGAGTTGGCGATATCGCCCTCATGATATGAATCCATGGCCTTCCAAGTAAGGAGCTGTACCTCATGTCACCTTCGATGACATGAAATTTGGTGGCTTGTATGGTCCCGACCACATTGACTGGGAGGATGATTTCCCCCTTCATTGTTTCACTCACCATATTGAATCCATTCAGGACTCAAGAGGTGGGTATGATTTGGTCGAGCAGCCCGAGCTGTTCCACTACCCTCGATACGATTATATTGGCCGAACAACCTAGATCCACGAGCAGACGTTTAACTTGAATTTGATTTAAAAGGATAGAAATTACCAGTGCATCGTTATAAGGCTGAGATAAGGCCTCGATGTCTTCTTTACCGAATGTGAGGGTGTCCTCGAGAATGTAGTCCCGAGATCGCTTCTCCCTTATGATGGATACTTTTGTTTGTTTGAATATGGGTTCCTGTGGGACGTCGATTCCTCTGATGATCATATGAATGACATGCTGCGTCTCCTCATGTTCATTCTTTCTATTTGCATCTCTTTCTCGAAAATGGTTCTGGGCCGAGTCGTTGAGCAACTCTCGAAGGTGCCCTTCGTTGAACAATCGGGCTACCTCCTCTCGAAGTTGTCTGCAATCCTCGGTCCCATGACCGTGATTTCCATGGTATTTTCACATTAAGTTGGGGTTCCTCTAGGAAGGATCTGATTGCATGGGCTTGGGCCAACTGGTATCTCTGATCTTGACTATGGTTGATACAATGTCTGAGGCATCGATGTTGAAATTGTACTCTGACAATCGGGAATCCTCCAACGGCCCCGTATTCCTGTCGAACCCGGTTTTTCTCATGAGTCCCCAGGAACTTTGACCTCGACCCGACCTTCGATCATTTCGAGACATATTACGCCTCGAAATGTTTCTTCGGTCTTCGACATAGGGTTGGTATCTTTCCTTGTTCGGCCTTGGCTCCCTTTCTGCGTTCCTTGATTCTTTTACTAATAGCCTGCTTGGATATACTGAGCCCTATAGGGCTCCCATTTGGTCGTCCTCAACCCTGATTTTTGATTGATACCTGTTGTGAACATCTGTCCAAATTACGGCGGGATACTCGATCAACTTTTTGCTTCAGCTGCTTCGAAGCTATAGAGCTTCGTTCATTTAGTCCTTGGGTGAAAGCTCGCACAGTCCAGTCTTCGGAGACTGGCAGTAGTTCCATTCGCTCCATCTAGAAGCGGGATACGAACTCCCTTAACATCTCGTTCTCTCTTTGTTTGATTTTGAACACATCAGACTTCCTCGTAGCGAATTTTATGGCACCAACATGTGCCTTTACAAATGTGTATGCCAACATGGCAAACAAATCTATTGAATTTGGGGGTAGGTTATGATACCACATCATGGCCCCCTTGGATAAGGTTTCTCCAAATTTCTTCAACAGAACAAAATCGATCTCGTCGTCCTTTAAATCGTTTCGTTTTATACCACAAGTATATGTGGTAATATGCTCATTGGGATCTGTGGTCCCGTTGTATTTTAGGATGACGGCCATCCTGAACTTCTTCAGAATGGGCTTCGGAGCCGCACTTGGTAGGAATGACTTCTGCACGAACTTATTCGAATTCACTCCCTTTAAAATCGGGGGTGCTCTCGGGATCTGGTCGACTCTCAAGTTACAGGTTTGTACTTTCATGGCGTTAGCATCTATCTTATTTTCTCCCGACTCGACCCTTTTAGTGAGTTCCTCGAGCATCCTCATTATGGTGGGGTTAGTTCCTGACCCATTATTGCTCGATCTTTCTGGTGCTGGCTCAACTCAGGGAGCTATTTCCGGTCCTGCTGTGCTCAGAGTCTTTTGCTGACTCTGCAATTAGGCGATAGCAACTTGTTGTGCTTGCAACATTTCAAAAATTACTTATAGACTAACTTCTCTTTCTTGTCGAGCATGTGTCCCTTATGCGTCAGGTTGGTCCCCTCCGCATACACTTCCTTCAATATAAGTACTCAAATCGACGTGCAAAGAAATATGTGAACCTACGTCGACAGGGTTTGGTGCTGGTGCTACCCCAGGGTTTAGCGGTGGCACGCCTGCCGTTGGAGCCATTGCACTATTTTCTCCATGGAAACCAAGATCGTCGTTTACAGGCGCGTTTGCTGAGTTAGACATATTTTAACCTGAAATCAAAGAATCTTTGGACAAGAAAAAGTGTGAAGAATAACTTGTGTTATCAGAAAACTAGCACCGAAATAATCACTATTATCTTTAGCCCCACGGTGGGCGCCAAACTCTTTAGCTCGAAAATGATGTTAACAATTATATTTGATTTGTGGTTCTAAAGATATGTGATTTCTTCCAATACTAGTAAATAATCAAGAAATGATAAGCGTAAGTATGGAGAAATGATAGCCAAACCAATATTGTCAAAGGGCTGGGGGCCTCGAGTTCGATAGTCTCGAGGGTTTCGAGGTCGGTCGATACCAGTGGATTAAGAACAGTGAATGAAGAACAATAAATGGAGAACAATAAAGCTGAGAAAAAATGTTGAGCACGTTAAACGATAAAAGCTAAGTGGAATGTTCTATTACAGTGAAAATTGTGCCTTTACAAATGATTGGGGTCCCCTTTATATATGAGGGGAAAAACCCTAATATGGTACATTTCTAATTATGACAAAGAATACTATCGGTACAGCTGTATAACGGCCTAGTATGGATTTGTACTAGCCCTTGTAGACCTTATTAGTCCTAACTACGTGTCCTTGGAAATTTCCCATTTTTTCTTGACTGCCACTGATTTGGTACTTCCTCGAGGCAGGTTGTGACGGGTCCTCGACGTACCTTCTCGAAGTATATGTTTCGGGATAGTTTGAAGTTTACTTCAAACCCTTTGAGCTCGGGCTCAGCGCAATGCATCTACAACCGGACAAGAAATGGAGCCCCAATGACAACTACGATTAGGGGAAGTTGCAGAGGCAGAGCTTAGTCTAGAGCTCAAACATCATCACCTATGGTGGATCCTCAAGTGGATCTAGGAGCGGAGGTTCTAGCTCAGTCTGTACATTTTGAACTAGTTCAGGTTCCAGAAGGATTCATAGCTACTCCAGTGCTGCAAGACGCACTAGTCCATTTATTGAGGTTGGGCAAGTTTACCAAACTATTTCCAATCCATTTTAGTGGTACATCTTTTGAGGACCCACATGATTTTCTTGACCGCTGCTATGACAGAACATGGGAATAGTTTAAAGCAATGGGGTTGATTTTGCTGTGTTTCAGATGACGGATTCCACCAAGAGGTAGTGGAAAGATTATGTATTTACTAGACCAGTTGTGGCTCCAACTGAAGATGCGAACATATTGAGAGATCTCCCAGTGAATCATGTAGGGGTGTCAGACGTTGCGACATATGACTTCGTGCCAAGTGGGGAAGTCCACTGTCAAGGAATGGATTGATGGGTCATGTTTATATCGGTTTTGGCCTGGAATGTATAAGGCATGATATTTTGCAAGAGATAAAGTTGGGACTTGCGCTATGTCTGCCTCTTTAATAACATTATACCTCAGTATCAAAAGATTTATATGAACAACTTTTAATCTACGGAAGGTCTACTCAGAGTGGAAGTCACGACTTCGGATTTTGGGGTGCTTCAGATGAAGTACAGTGGTTGACGAGATTCTAGACTACGTGGTTCATGCCAAGATTTATCTGTATAGAACTCTACTTTGGTGATTGTTGTGCACCAAATGGGATAAGAGTTACCCCAAAGAATAATGAAGAGTATATGAATAAATGAGGTAGCTCAGTAGTGTTGAGTCAACATTGTAAAAGAAGAAATTGGTCGCCGGTATTTGTGGCAAGCCTACCAAGAGGACGACCAACCAATGCAACACCAACTACTTGGCTCAGTTCTCATAAATTCTTTTGAAAGAGTTTGTTTCTTGGTATTTCCATAATGCGTGGCGCATAGGGTTTGAATAGATGCGTTAAGACACTATGAAGGTGTCAGAATATTCCATCAGGTTCGATAAGCTTGCCGTACTCCTACTTCAGTTCATGTAGCCAAAGAGCGAGTCTGTAGACTCATTAAAGGACTCAATTATGATTGTAAAATTTTGTATGACTCAGGACAGGTTGATACTTCATTTTGGGTAGTGGTAGAAATTGCCAAGATGTTAGAATGTGTTCGGGATGAGGAAAAGAGGAAGCTAAGGAGATCAAGAGGTCTCTAGGTTCTAAAAGATTTGGTGGATTCTTCTCTGCAACAACAAATCATTGGCAGGGGCTTGGGCAGTTGGCCAGTCCAGTCCATATATCGGATTACTCGGGGTGCTCCGATGAGTTCTTTTAATGCATCACGCTACGAGATTCTTACAATGGTTATTCCATTTATTTGGCATAAACTCGATATGAGAAGCCAAACCCGAAAAGGGGTCACTATGAATGTGGTGATACTAGAGACATCACGAGAAGATTGTTCTAGACTTGGGAGAGACATACTTCATCAGTGCCCTCAAGCTACGTGCCCCATTGCAGTTGCAACACCACTTACATGACCTGCTAGGGGGAGGGGTCAGAATGTCAAAGTTGGAGGTTAGACTCCTAGAGGTGGAGACCCAGCTCGTTGATATATTCTCTATGGTATGGTTGAGGTCGCTACACATGATGGTTTCATTTAATGTACGATCTCTAGTTATTATAAAGTGACAATTTCCTTAACTTGATTCAGTTATGAGTATCTAGGAAAGTCCTCCTAATATGCTCCACTCCTTGGGAGATTCTATGGAGATAGCTATGTCTATCATTATGTGATGTGATTTTGTTTAACGGAAAATATTTAAAAAAAGAAAATGGAATGTTTCGATTGGCACGACGTGCATATTACTTGTGATTCATAACTGGGGACGAGATCCTCGCATTTTAATATTATTTTTATATGTTTAAATCGGGCTATGAGCCGCGGTGAAAGTTATATAAGGACGAGATCCTTGTGATAAAAATTCTTGTGTTTAAATTCTATCTTGTGAAATTAAAATTTGTACTATAGTACTAATAGGGAGTCATGCATGTTAGACTTATTTAAAAAAAAATTCTTTTGTATAAAAATTTTCTTTTCGTAATTTTCCAAATTCGTGTTATAATTATTGAGCTTTAACCTACGAGGTATGTGCCCGCCCATGTGGCGTTAAATGAGATAGGTTAACTCGGGTAAATAATTATAAGATCTTCATGCATCGCATCTCGTTATCAGTATTGTGAAGGTTTCAAAGGAGATTATTGTTAACATGAAGTTATTTGATGATTCTGTAATTGATTATGAACAACTATTAAGATCGTATTGAACCCAAAGTGTGTTCCATTCAAATGGTTGGACAAGTGTGGTTTGAACTTTTAGAAGCTCAAGATTGCTTGGACTATGAAGCCAGTGTTGGTGTTTCCCACGGGTTCAGGATCGTACACGGTGTATTGTGATGCATCTCGTATTGGACTTGGTGCAGTATTAATGCAAGATGGTGTCGCGCCCCCCTCTTGTCTCCCTCTCCTTTAGGATCGGTCAGGGTATTCAACATTATTGGGACAACTCATTTCCTTTTGGGAAAGGGGTAAGGAATTGAAGAGTCGCCACCTAACGAATTAAGGTGTGTTAGGGCACCTACTAAGGGTCATTTACAAACACAGATTGGATAACCAGAGATAGGGTAAGTGCTTGAAATTACTTCAAGGGGAAGGTGTTAGGCATCCCTCGAAGTTCACAACTGTGGATCCCGACCAAACAAACTTTGTGAATGTTAAAACAGGTAGCACATAAGCAATAAAATCACATAGGTAAGAAAATAAAGGTTTTTTGAGAAGATTCGTTGTCTAAGCACACATATGTGCTAAAGTTTTAAAAGATTTAAAGTCTAGGCACATATACAAGGTTTTGAAAGATTTACAATCTAAGCACACATGTGTACGGGATATGGGGTCCTAGGTTGTTTATCCTATAGGATCATATCCATGCAATGCGCGGTAGTCACTTCTCAATGTGGGGCTACACGTTGCATTAGCACACAGGTCATCATATCCACATCTACCCTTTCCCACCCCTTAGCGGTTATTAAGCGAGTTTATTTAACGATCTCTATGCGTGCTGTTACCCGTCCCTCCTTAATGGTCCTGGAAGAGATTAGGACCTCTACCTAAAGGCAGTTCTAGGAAGACCCCTAAGGTTTAAAAGGAGAAAATACTAGGCGACAGTCAAGAACAAATAGGACTTTAGCAGATAAAGGCAGGAAAGAGCAATTAAGAGGCTCGGATTTACCTCCACAGATAATGCACGTAAACAACACGACTCAACACAAACACAAACACGAGCAGTATTATTAGACATGATCCTAAAACATGATGTCTAAGTGAATATCAAAACACGGAAGATATGCAGTTTTATTTTATAAACCCAGATAAGGGGCCCTAATCAGTTTGCCTACTGATTTTAAGCATGTTAACCATTAAGTAGTAAACACAAAAGAACTAGTTTTCGAGTTTTATAAAGGTTGGTTCCCTACGGCTTGCCTAGGCGTTGGGGGGAATGCACAATAGTTAACAGAATTATCAAATCAGTTTAGAAGTTGTTTTACCTAAAGCATGATGCTCTAAGTGTTGCAAAGACATAGGGGTTATTACCAGTTTTACTAACACAGGATAATCATATGTGAGACTGTCAATGCATCAGTAGTTTAGCTAGGTGTGACTTAGTGAGATCCTAAAACAGGTTATCTAGTATGAATATTATAAGATGCAGAATGATTTATATGCAAAATTCCTAAAAAATCATGATTTCTAGATGCACAGAAAGTTACAACATGATTTCAAAATATGCAGTAGCAACAATTTTCATGTTAATGTTGTTATTTAGCCTAGAAGCAGGATTTCTAAGTGATGAAAATAATGTCAAATTAAATGCTGAAACAGTAAACCTAGGAACATGATATCGAATGCATGACATGCTTAGAATGTAATGGTCCTAAACATGGATTCTAATGCGCACATAGAAATGTAATCCTAAGGCATGGTTTCTACCCCATTGATATCGACAGCAGACATAGCTACCCTCCCCTTTTCACTATCAATCCCCAATATTCGTTTACAAAAATTATTACAAACCAATGTAAATGAATTACATAAATAGATAAATAAAAATAAGAAGTTACACTATAGGGAGCTTGAAAACAGGCCCAAATTCTCAGAACCTCAAATGCCCAAATGTTTCATAGCCTTTCTCATATCCGGGTGTGTCAGAGTTCCCTAAGGACCTCAAGGGATCCCGGAAAGTGCTCACACCCAGATTTCACAACCATCATTGAGTAAGTGTAGTGTGGAAGTTCCAACCCCAGTGCATCAGAGTTCAGAGGGATATCACAGGAATCCTAAGACAGTCATACACTGGAGGGGAAGGAGTTAAGGACCTAAGAGTAGAGTGAGAGTGCTTGAAATAGTTTTGAAAAGGATTTACATGAAAGCAGTATTTGAAAAAGAGACCCAGTTGAAGTAGTTTTATAAAATAGGAAAATTTTTTTAGTAAAACAGCTTTTGAAAACAATTGTGTAATTTAAACAAACAGCAGGTCAGTCAAACAAGTTCAACATTACTTAGAGAAAAAACCTTCACATAGTGATAACTAGGGATTAGGGACAAGTAGAGCAGGTATGGTGAACACATAACAGACAGGAGTCGTTTGCACTTGGTGCAGATAGTAACACATAGATTCAGGAGTGCTAATTAGAACATAGTTACAGAATCAGAAGTGCTCTAGGGGATTCATGGGATTGGGAGATAGCATAGTGTACGATTTCATACTAAACATGATTGAGCATAGCATCAAGACAACTTAGGGCAACAAATCAATAGATGCATACCAGAACTAGGCAACCAGTACACAAGCATCAAAACAAAGTAGAGTTACATTGAGACAGATTACAGGTTTATAAGAACATGTTAACCCTAAAGAGGTAAGACATAACTAGCATACTAGATGAAGCAATGATGCAAGGAGGTCAATTGCATGTTGAACAACAAAATAATAGATAGAAACAGATTAAGAACATGATAAACTGAAGCAGTAAATTATGAAACTCAGAACCAATTAGAGAAAAATTAGTGCAACTACTCCCTTGATTAAGGGAGTTAACTTCAAACGGTAAGAACATGTAACAAATAAGGAAAGAAATCAATGTGTAACTGGAGCATAACAGATTAGGAAACAATTCAAACAGTGCAAGTACAGAACAGGTAATTAGGACTAGGTACATAAGGTTCTAATTAAGGAAATATCATAAGAATCAATTAACAGTATAGTCAACCATAAAATAAGGCAAGAAAATAACTTAGCGGTCGGAAATCAATAAGAGATATCATCACAGGAAATCAGTAAAATGTGTTAATCACAGAAATTTAGGGATTCAAATAGGAAAAATACTGATTAAGGGGAGAATTAACACAAAATTTCTATGAACAAACGGAATAAACACATAATAGGCAAGAAGAAGTAAAATCAGAAACATAGTAAAGTAATCACATAGAATCAGGGATTTAACTAGAGAAGATAGAACTGATTAGAGGAATTAACAGAATAAACATAATATAAGCAGAAGAAGCAAGAATCAGAAACTCTACTGAACATAATAGGGTAAAATCACAGAAACTTAGAGTGTTCATGAGAAACAAGCACACAAACATATTATCAAAGTCGGACTCAGAATTACAACAAGTGTTAAAACTAAGGTTTTATGGTAACAAGTTATTACTAAAAAGTAATTTCAACAAAAGGTCATTTTAAACATCAGAGAACAACATTAAAAGACCAGAAATATATTTTGAAGAAAAGTTCCAGAAACCCTAATGGAAAAATAAAGCGACGCTTTGAGAAATCGAAAGGTTTTCATGAAACAAACGAAAATAGCTCAGAAAGACTCCAGATCTGTTATAGATCTAATAGGTACAGTAGAAGCGGTTAGGGTTTTCTAGAAAATAACCAAGAAATAGAGAGGCCGGCTTAGAAACCCATAGGTTTAGCCGAAAAAAGGAAAGATCTTACTCGATCGAGCCATGGTGACCTGAGAATGGTGAGCATAGGCCTAGGGGTGAGTGGAATGGCCACTGGTTCCTTAAGGACCTCAAAGAAGGAAGGAATCCCGGTACAGGAGAGCTATGAAGGCTGGAGGATGGTGGTAAGCCCCCATAGTCAACGGCAAGATAAAACCGGCGAGGGGGAATTAGGGTTAGGGTAGAGAGAGTTTGAGAGAAGAAGAGAGGAGATGACGATGGAGTGTGAGAGGAGAAATGAGAGAATGAGGGTTTGGGGGGGTGGACTATTAGGTTAATTATGGAAAGGGGGATCTGGTCCGTTGATCAATTTTTGATCAACGGTCCAGATTAAATAAGACATTGGGTCGGGGGATTAATGGATTTGGGCTTGGGGTATTTGGGCTTGATTTAATCAGGTTGGGTCTGGTCTAATAGGGAGTGATTAATCAATTTAGGCTAAAATTGAAATAGGCATGGACTATTTGTTAAATACCCAAATAGTCTAATTAAAATAGTTTTATAAAGTAATTACTAATTATAAAAATGAATCATATTATGGAAATAACTTTTAAATGATTATTTTATATATAAGAATATAAGAGGCTAATTTCTAGTGAAAAATAAGTATAAAACTATATGCTTAGGCTATAATTGCAAAGCTATTGTAATTATATCCAAAAGATGCCAATTTGGATAATTATGAAATAATTTGATCTTATTAGGACCATAAACAATGAATTAAATCAAGAAATGCCTTTGAAATTATTTGTGACGCGATTTTGTTATTATTTATTGGAAATAAAATGCTAGATAAATTAGACAAAATATAGGAAAATTATGGAAAAATACCAATCGTTGTTAATGCATGATTTTGAAGGTACATATGCAATTTTAAAAATATTTTGGGAAAAATTGGGTATCAACAGCTGCCCCTCTTTACCCGAAAAGGATCAAAGAGTTGTGGGGTAAAGATAGATGGCCAATTTTGACTGAGCGAAATAGTTTGAGAGGTTTAGGCCGCGCTCCGATTTCTGAGTTACCTACATATCCCTAGTTTACAGGAATCAGGAAGTATGTAGTTCCAGATTCATCGGCGAAGTATACCGATGAAGTTATCACAAGAGTGGACACAACATCTAGGGATGAGCAAATGAACGGCTTGCGGTATATCGGGTTTGATACGGTTGGAAGAAATGGAGTGAGATTGCTCCTGCTGGGATAGTCGTTACCTGCAAATAAAAGGAATACAAGCGTATACTATGGATAAATTTAAACATGATGCAGGTTCCCGTTGGACTATGAAAGTTGTCTTTGGACGGTTAGGGATGACGTCCTTAGACCATGATGTCCTGGGCCATGGATTGCTTAATGAGAGATTTGTAGGCCATGAAATGATGTTCTCGGGCCATGAAGATGGTGCTTCCGAACTATGATGCCTTTGAATAACGATATGCAAATTGAGAGATCTCCTCAGGCCATAACATAGTGTCTTCCGGCTATGAGGATGATGCCGTTAGTCCATGACACCTTTGGACAGGTTGGCGATATTTTAGCCCATGATATGCAATAATATAATGCTGACAAGACAGAGCTTAGTCTTGCGAATTGAAGGGAAGAGCTTAGCCCGAAAGAGAAGCGAAGTAAATAATGCTTGAGAGACAACGCTTAGTCTCGGTGAAAAAGTAAATTGGAGGCAGAGCTTAGCCTTATGCAGAATGAAAGGCAGAGATTAGCCTTATGCAAGGGAAGGCAGAAGATTAGCCTTATGCAAATGGAAGGCAGAAGATTAGCCTTATGCGACTGAAGGGAAAGATTAGCCTTGTGCGAGATGGAAGGCAGAAGATTAGCCTTATGCAAGGGAAGGCAAGAGATTGGCCTTATGCAAATGGAAGGCAGAATATTAGCCTTATGAAAGTGAAGGCAGAGCTTAGCCTTATGCAAGGGAGACAGAGCTTATTTTTATGCAGACGGAAGGCAGATGATTAGCCTTATGCAAATGGAGGTAGAGCTTAACCTCATGAAAAATGTGGGACAGAGCTTAGTCCCGTGCAAGATGAAGGCAGGGCTGGGCCCTATGCAAGGGAACAAATAGCGAATGCTAGTAGGATTTCTTAGCTGGTAATGGGTTGTGGTTTTGCAATTGTTGCGAGAACTGTGACTATGGAGCATGTTTGTTCTTTTGTGCTGATAGTAAACTTTGCATTTGCGACTGTGTTGAAGTTTGTGACTTCGAAACTGTTTGTTCTTTATTCCTTTATCCAAAGAAAATTCGTGAGTTCTGTAGATGGGAAAGGTTGGTTTGTATCCCTTCTGGCTTTGCTTGCTTCGTTCTGCTTGGTCTGATGATCCTGTTTATGTCATCGGGGTAGCATTTTCTAAACAGAGCTATATTTTGAAAACGTGCATGATATTATAAAGACATAGTAAAGATATATTTTGAGAAATTTAGGTGAACCGACGACCGTGACATGGTTCAAGACATTTCAACCACTCATGCTACAGAATTTTGAGGGTCTACCTCAAAATTCTGCCCCAGTTAAATGGTTCATGATTCTGACCGTTGTACATGCTGTGATCAACTGAACTTGCTTCGGAATTTTGAGGGTCCTTCTCAAAATTCTTCCCAAGTTTCCAATTGCGGGAGGAAATGAGATTTTTATTGAATTATGACCGAACCCATAGGGCTGCCTACGTATCCCCTCTTAAATGGGAATCAGGTCAGGCGTAGTTCAATTTACGTCATTGAAGAAAAGCATAGAAAGCTACAAATAATATCGTTTGACTGCATCTGAATTGATTAGCTTTGGCCAGACTTCTCCATCCATTTCTGCAAGCATGAGGGTTCCTCCTGTCAATACTCGGTGAACCATATACGGACTTTTCCAGTTGGGAGAAAATTTCCCTTTGGCTTCATCTTGATGTGCAAAAGATCTTTTTTAACACCAGCTGCCCCGGTGTGAGCTGTCTTGGCTTAACTCTCTTGTTGAAGGCTATGGACATTCTATTCTGATAAAGTTGACTGTGACATATTGCATTCATCCTTTTCCCATCTATGAGGGCCAACTGCTCGTACCGGCTTTTTATCCATTCTATGTTGCTGAGCTTAGCTTCTTGTACGATCCTTAAGGAAGGGATCTCTACGTCGGCAGGAATAACAACTTCTGTACCATAAACCAATAAATAAGGAGTTGCCCCGGTTGATGTGCGGACTGCGGTGCGGTATCCCAGCAAGGCGAATGATAACTTTTCATGCCACTGTTTATGCTTTTCTATCATCATTCTCAATATCTTTTTGATGTTCTTGTTGGCGACTTCCACAACTCCATTCATCTGTGGTCTATAGGATGTGGAATTCTTGTGCTTGATTTTGAAAGTCTCGCGCATGCATATCACTGTTGAGATTGGAGCCGTTATCAGTGATGATTGACTCTGGAACCTCGAACCGACAAATGATACGATCACGGACAAAGTCTGCCACGACTTTCTTTGTCACTGCTTTATAGGATGCCGCTTCGACCCATTTAGTGAAATAATCAATAGCTACTAAGATTAATCTGTGTCCTTTTAAGGAGGTAGGCTCTATCGGTCCAATGACGTCCATTCCCCAGGCAGCGAACGGCCAAGGTGAGCTTGTTGCATTGAGCTCGTTTGGGGTTACCTTTATCATATCTGCATGTACTTGACATCGGTACCATTTCTGGGCATACTGGATGCAGTCCGTTTCCATGGTCATCTAGAAGTAACCGACTCTGAGTATTTTCTTTGCCAAGACAAAACCACTCATATGTGGACCACAGGTCCCAACATGTATCTCTTTAAGTAGTCTGGAAGCTTCCTTTGCATCGACACATATTAATAATCCCAAGTCGGGAGTTCTCCTGTATAGATTTCCTCCACTGAGAAAGAAATTGTTGGACAATCTCCGAAGCATGCATTTTTTAGTGTGATTTGCAAGCTCTGGGTACTCTCTCTTTGACAAGTATTCCCTGATGTCGTGGAACAATGGTCTTCCGTTTGCTTCTTCTTCAAGATGGGCACAATATGCCAGCTGGTTATGGATCTTCACTGGAATAGAATCAATGAAGTTCTTATCTGGGTGCTGTATCATGGATGATAGAGTGGCCAAGGCATCGGCAAACTCGTTCTGAATTCTGGGGACGTGCCGAAATTCTGTCTTCGTGAACCTCTTTCTCAACTCCTGCACATGGTGCAGATAGGAAAGTATCTTGGAATTTTTGGTAGCCCATTCTCCTTGTACTTGGTGTATTAGCATATCTGAGTCACCAATTACTAATAACTCCTGGATATTCATGTCAACGGCCATATTGAGCCGTAAGATGAAGGCTTCATATTCTGCCATATTGTTGGTGCACGAAAATCTGAGTTTGGCAGATACCGGGTAATGTTGACCTGTTTCTGATATCAGGACAACTCCAATGCCGACTCTTTTCAAATTTGTTGCTCCGTCGAAGAACATTATCCAACCATCATAGGATTCTGCAATGTCTTCTCCTATGAATGACACTTCTTCATCAGGAGAATACGTTTTCAGGGGTTCGTATTCTCCTCCCACAGGATTCTCGACAAGATGATCTGCCAATGCTTGCCCCTTGAGCGCTTTCTGAGTCACATAGACAATGTCAAACTCACTCAACAGGATTTGCCATTTGGCCATATTGCTAGTGGGCATGGGCTTCTGAAAGATATACTTCAAGGGATACATCTTTGATATGAGATATGTTGTGTAGGCATAGAAGTAATGCATCAGCTTCTGGGCTACCCAGGTCAGAGCACAGCAGGTATGTTCCAGTAGAGATACCGTGCCTCATATGGAGTGAAGTTCTTACTCAGGTAATAAATAGCATGTTCCTTTCTTCCTGTCTCATCATGCTGCCCCAGAACGCAACCGAAAGCTTCATCTAATACTGCAAGGTAGAGTAGCAAGGGTCTACCTGTCCTTGGCGGGACCAAAACTAGTGGCGTTGACAAGTATTCCTTGATTCTGTCGAAAGCTTTCTGACAATAATCAGTCCATTTGGTCGCAGCATCTTTCTTTAGTATCTTGAAGATTTGTTCACATATAACCGTGGATTGGGCTATGAATCGGCTGATGTAGTTAAGGCGTCTCAGGAAACACATCACATCTTTCTTGTTCTTTGGCGGTGGTAACTCTTGGATGGTTTGACCTTTGATGGATCCAATTCTATCTCTCGGCGGCTGGTGATGAACCCAAGAAATTTCCTAACAGGAACCCTGAACGCACACTTCGCGGGGTTTAATTTCAAGTTGTACTTTCGTATCCTGTCGAAGAACTTTCTCAAATCTGCTATATGTTCGGTGGCTCTTTTGGACTTGATGATGACGTCATCCACATACACCTCGATTTCTTTGTGTATCATGTCATGGAAAATAGTGGTCATAGATCTCATATAGGTGGCCCCAACATTCTATAGGCCGAATGGCATCATCTTATAACAGTAGACTCCCTACGGCGTAATAAAAGCCGTTTTCTCAGCGTCTTCCTCGTCCATCCAAATCTGATGGTGACCAGCAAGGCAATCCATGAACGATTGAAACTCATGTTTGGTGCAATTGTCAATCAGGATGTATATGTTCGGGAGAGGGAAATCATCCTTCGGACTGACCCGGTTGAGATCCCGGTAGTCGACACAAACCCTGACCTTTCCATCTTTCTTGGGCACTGGCACGATGTTGGCTAACCATATCAGATATTCAACTACCCTGAGAACCTTTATGTTGATTTGCTTGGTAACTTCCTCTTTGATTTTCAGATTCATATCAGACTTGAACTTTCTGAGCTTTTGCTTTAACGGCGGGCACATTGGATTGGTCGGCAGCTTGTGAGCCACAATGGACGTGCTTAGACCAGTCATGTCATCGTACGACCATGCAAGTATGTCTTAATACTCTTTCAAGAATTGTGTGTATTCCACTTTCTCTGATGGCGACAAATGGATGCTGATGCGGGTTTCTTTGACAGTCTCTGAGTCTCCCAAGTTTATTACCTCGGTCTCATCCAGATTGGACTTAGGCTTGTTTTCAATCCTCAACTTCTTTGATAATTTCATTGAGTATGACATCCTCTTCTTCTGAATCAATGTCCTTTTGTTACATTGTCTCATTGCATGTCACAGTCATTGATTCATCAAGACAGGGAATAGTGATGCAGTAAAGATAAAGATATGAGAGAAAATGGTAATAATAAATATCGATCCATTAAAACACAAAAGCGATTTTCAATCATTTAAACACCGTTTTTGGAACGCTGTAGATTTTATTTAAAACAAATGCAAAAGGGAAATCATTTTCTTAGAAAACAACAAAACAAACAATGTTGTTCAACCGTACTACCCCGGGACTCGTCGGGCTCTGGATATTGTGTGATATGATGATGATTCCAGAATGCACGAACCAACCTTTGGGGAGGGGAATAATCAAAAAGAAAGAAAGCAAAAACAAAAGGTAGCCAAGTCAGTGAGGATCATGAGAAAATATTGTAGTATTTAAACACATATTGCAGGAATATAAAAGCGTGTCCTAATTTGGGAGCCTCGTTGTGCCCGAGGTAGGCCTAGCGACAAGTTGATTTGGAGAACTTAGATGCCAATAATTGCCTTAACTTCATTAATATAAAAAATAGACGAATCCCAAAACGACACTAAGATAATAAAATATAAGTCGATATTGGCACTTGGACTTATTACATTTAGGAAAAAGCAGGTATATCTAATATACTTGGTCCCAGAAGGACCTTCCCCAGGCTTAATCTTTTTAACATATTTTGGATCATGCTGAACCTGGGGACTTCGTGCCTCATTTTCTGCAAAACAAATAAAGTTAGACCCTTACTCCCGCCAGACTCGACTAGTTATATACTTATGATTAGCATACAGAGATTTAGTTCTCCAAATAAATGCACAAAACGTGATTGTGTCCGTTGGGATTATGAAAACCTGGTATACTTTTGGATAAGGCTGTCTTAAAGGGTTATTGTACAGATGACACATTAACCTGGCTAGGTTTGACCATGATGCATGTACAATATAACAGAGTAAGGTTTCTATGGGGTTTTAGACTGGTACCCTCAAGCGGACAACTTGAGGGGAAAAGGCACGGAACTGTCGACTGCACTGCTGATCGACTAATTTTACCGCAAATAAGTCTTTCCAAATTTAGGAGTGATATAAAATGGAAGAGCGCAACCACTCATCAAGCGTTGCTATAGGATTTGTATAGGCACGAGTGAAATATGCTGTTGGGCATGATTATGCAACAATAAATGAGCAATAAAAGCATGTTGTCATGTATTTGCACATTATGAAAGCGGTAAATACAACAATTATGATTGAAAAGCAGTTACAAAGGATAACAAAAAGAAACATGCCAGTTTCATTTAAAAGAATAAACACTTAGGAAAGTAAACAATTAATTTCACATAAAGGGAAATGGAAAGGGAAAGGGGTGCAGGTTTTAGGAAAATAAAGACAAATTCACAAAGCAGATTGAAATGGTAAAAGCCTTGATATATCCATAGCAGAGTTGCAAATGTTGCGCCCCCTCTCTTCTCCCTCTCCTTTCGGATCGGTCAGGATATTCGACATTATTGGAAAAACTTATTTCCTTTTGGGAAGGGGTAAGGAATTGAAGAGTCGTCACCTAACAAATTGAGGTGCGTTAGGGCACCTACTATGGGTCATTACAAACACAGATTGGATAACCAGAGATAGGGTAAGGGATTGAAATTACTTCAAGGGGAAGGTGTTAGGCACCCCTCGAAGTCCACAACTGTGGTTCCCGGCAAAATAAACTTTGTGAATTTTAAAACAGGTAGCACATAAGCAACAAAATCACATAGGTAAGCAAATAAAGGTTTTTTGAGAAGATCCGCAGTCTAAGCACACATATGTGCTAAATTGTTAAAATATTTAAAGTATAGGCACATATACAAGGTTTTGAAAGATTTATAATCTAAGCACACATGTGTAAGGGATAGGGGGTCCTAGGTTGTTTATCCTATAGGATCATATCCATGCAATTCTCGGTAATCACTCCTCAATGATGCGCTACACGTTGCATTAGCGCACATGTCATCATATCCATGTCTACACTTTCCCACCCCTTAGCGGTTATTAAGTGAGTTTATTTAACAACCTCTATGGATGTTGTTACCCGTCCCTCCTTAATGTTCCTAGAGGAGATTAGGACCTCTACCTAAAGGCAGTTCTAGGCAGACCCCTAAGATTTAAAAGGAGAAAATACTAGGGGAAAGTCAAGAACAAATAGGACTTTAGCAGATAAAGGCGGGAAAGAGAAATTAAGAGGCTCAGATTTACCTCCAAAGATTATGCACGTAAACAGCACAACTCAAATATAACAAGAGCAATATTATTAGACAGGATCCTAAAACATGATGTCTAAGTGAATATCAAAACACAGAACATATGCAGTTTTATTTTATAAACCCAGAAGCAGGGGACTTAATCAGTTTGCCTACTGATTTTAAGCATGTTAACCATTAAGCAATAAACATAAAAGCAACAGTTTTCCAGTTTTATAAAGGTTGGTTACCTAAGGCTTGCCTAGGCGTGGGGGGGGGGAATGCACAATAGTTACCAGAATTATTAAAACAATTTAGAAGTTGTTTTACCTAAAACATGTTGTTCTAAGTATTGGGAAGACACAAGGGTTATTACCAGTTTTACTAACACAAGATAATCATATGTGAGACTGTCTTGTGTCCCTTTTTCATGCATCAATAGTTTATCTAGGTGTGACTTAGTGAGATCCTAAAACAAGGTATCTAGTTTGAACATTATAAGATGCAGAATGATTTATATGCAAAATTCCTAAAAAAAAGCATGATTTCAAGATGCATAGAAAGTTACAACATGATTTCAGAATATGCAGTAGCAACAATTTTCATGTTAATGTTGTTATTTAGCCTAGAAGCAGAATTTCTAAGTGATGAAAATAATGTCAAATGAGATGCTGAAACAGTAAACCTATGAACCTGATATCTAATGCATGACATGCTTAGAATGTATTAGTCCTAAACATGGATTCTATTGTGCACATAGAAATGTAATCCTAAGGCATGGTTTCTACCCCCATTGATATCGACAACAGACATGGCTACCCTCCCCTTTTCACTATCAATCCCCAATATTCGTTTACAACAATTATTACAAACCAATGTGAATGAATTACATAAATTATAAAGAAAAATAAGAAGTTACACTATAGGGAGCCTGAAAACAGACCCAGATTCTCAGAACCTCAAATGCCCAAATGCTTCATAGCCTTTCTCATATCCGGGTGTGTTAGAATTCCCTAAGGACGTCAAGAGATCCCGGGAAGTGCTCACACCCGGATTTCACAACTATTATTGAGTAAGTGTAGTGTGGAAGTGCCAGCCCAAGTGCATCAGAGTTCAGAGGGATCTCACATGAATCCAGAGGCAGTCATACATTGGAAAGCAAGGACTTAAGTACCTAAGAGTAGAGTGAGAGTGCTTGACATAGTTTTGAAAATGTTTAACAGGAAAGAAGTATTTGAAAAGAGACCCAGTTGAAGTAGTTTTATAAAATAGGAGAATCATTTAGTAAAACAGCTTTTGAAAACAGTTGTGTAATTTAAACAAACAGCAGGTCAGTCAAACAAGTTCAACAATACTCAGAGAACAAACCTTCACACAGGGATAACTAGGGATTGGGGACAAGTAGAGCAGGTATGGTGAACACATAACAGACAGGAGTTGTTTGCACTTGGTGCAGATAGTAACACATAGATTCAGGAGTGCTAATTAGAACATAGCTACAGAATCAGAAGTGCTCTAGGGGATTCATGGGATTGGGAGATAACATAGTGTAGGATTTCATACTAAACATGATTGAGCGTATCATCAAGACAACTTAGGGTAACAAATCAATAGATGCATACTAGAACTAGGTAACCAGTACACAAGCATCAAAACAAAGTAGAGTTACATTGAGATAGATTACAGGTTTATAAGAACATGCTAACCCTAAAGAGGTAAGACATAACTAGCATACTAGATGAAGCAATTATGCAAGGAGGTCAATTACATGTTGAACAGCAAAACAATAGATAGAAACAGATTAGGAACATGATAAACTGAAGTAGTAAAAGAAACATATTGGTTTTGGGACTTGAATTGAAAATCAGAACATACCAGTAAAGAGACAGTAAACAGAAAAGTGAAGGGACAGGAGAGCACAATAGTTAGCCTTGGCTTGCAGCCGGCTAACTTAGAATAATAGTAAGTGACACAGAAAGAGAGCAGAAAACTTTGAGTGTGAGAGATAGTTTTTGAACCAAATGTTTTTGTGTGTGTGTTGGTGGATTCTGTTGGTTGGTTGAACCAAATGTTGGTTGGTTGGTGGATTCTGTTGGTTGGTATAATAAGGTAAGAATCACAATTAGGCAGTAAATTGTGGAACTCAGAACCAATTAGAGCAAAATTAGTGCAAGTACACCCTTGATTAAGGGAGTTAACTTCAACCGGTAAGAACATGTAACAAATAAGGAAAGAAATCAATGTGTAACTGGAGCATAACAGATAAGGAAACAATTCAAACAGTGCAAGTATAGAACATGTAATAAGGACTAGGTACATAAGGTTCTAATTAAGAAAATATCATAAGAATCAATTAACAGTATAGTCAACCATAAAATAAGGCGAGAAAATAACTTAGAGGTCGGAAATCAGTAAATGATATCATCACAGGAAATCAGTAAAATTTGTTAATTGCAGAAAATTAGGGATTCAAATAGGAACAATACTGATTAAGGGGAGAATTAACACAAAATTCTATGAACAAACGGAATAAACACATAATAGGCAAGAAGAAGTAAAGTCAGAAACATAGTAAAGTAAGAATCACATAGAATCAGGGATTCAACTAGAGAAGATAGAACTGATTAGAGGAATTAACAGAATAAACATAATATAAGCGGAAGAAGCAAGAATCAGAAACCCTACTGAACATAATAGGGTAAAATCACAGAAACTCAGAGTGTTCATGAGAAACAATCACACGAACATATTACCAAAGACGGACTCAGAATTATGACAAGTGTTAAAACTAAGGTTTTATGATAACAAGTTATGACTAAAAAGCAATTTTAACAAAAGGTCATTTTAAACATCAGAGAATAACATTAAAAGACCAGAAATATATTTTGAAGAAAAGTTCCGAAAACCCTAATGGAAAAATAAAGCGACGCTTTGAGAAATCGAAAGGTTTTTCATGCAGAAAGCCCCTAGATCTGTTATAGATATAAGAGGTACAGTAGAAAAGGTTAGGTTTTTCTAGAAAATAACCCAAAAATAGAGAGACCAGCTTAGAAACCCATAGGTTTAGCCGGAAAAAGGAAAGATCTTACTCGATCGAGCCATGGTGGCCTGAGAATGGTGAGCACAGGCCCAGGGGTGAGTGGAATGGCCACTGGTCCCTTGAGGACCTCAAAGAAGGCAGGAATCCCGGCACAAAGAGCCACTAAGGCTGGAGAATGGTGGTAAGGCCCCATAGTCGACGACATGAGAGCATAAGCGAGGGGGAATTAGGGTTAGGGCAGAGAGAATTTGAGAGAAGAAGAGAGGAGATGACTGTATTGATAAAATAGAGTTTCACACGTAAGCTAACTCTTGACAACTTATTCAGTTATGTGGGCACAGGAGAACACAACAACTGGATGTGATTCTTTGAAGAGGTACGAAACAAAGAGACACGATTCAATAAACCCTCGAGCTCATCAGCTACGGGAAACTCGCTCTAATCGAGATAAGGAAGGGACACGGTCAGAGTGAATCTAGACAGAGTTACAGATAGATTCAGGAATCCCCAATAAAAAGCCCAGACGTTATGTAACCTTCACATAGCAGTTGCGGTTGCCCTTGGTAACACCTCATTAATGTAATAATTAGTCATTAATGAGCAATTATTGCAAGAACCAAAGTTATATTAAGAAACCTCCTATATAAAGGAAGGAAATATAACTTGTAAGGACATGTGATTTTCGAATACAATCTACTTTGCTTTTCTATATTTGTACAATATTGTTTACTACTCGTTTCTCTTTATTTAGTATTATTTCCTTGATTATCAGTAACTCGTGTTCATCCTAGAAATAGCTTTGGTCAAAGGATCTAATTCCTTGGTTAAACAAATTGGTTCTGTTACCAGGAACCTGATAATCTTTGTTTGCTTTTTAAGCGATATCCTATGAACTATGTCGAACTCCAACGACAACAACTAGCAAAGGAATGGAACCCCAGTTCCATCACCTTCAAGAACCCCACGTGGTTCAAGGGAACAATCCCTAGAAAGATCCAATAACAACAATAATAATAATGATCAAACGGTGGAACAAGATCGAGTAAAGCAAATGATTGCAGAGTATGTGAGCCAAGCTTTGCAAGAATTTGCGAGGGGATTACCGGCACCGTTACCTGCACCACCGACACCACCCCCCAATAATACCATCATCATAGAAAATCCTCAAACTAGGTTGGTGAACTCAGGAAGGGGAGATACTCCTAATGATTCTATCGAAGCGAGACCAGGTATATCTAATACTCTGAAGTACATACTTTAATACTAACTTTGCAGAAACAGGTAAAGGAACAAAACGATCGAATCGAACAAATTCCGGGAGTACCACCTATTATCAAAGGCATTGACGTTGATAGATATTCTCAACAACCTTGGAAACCAAGCGCAGCACCCGTACCCATTCCAAAGAAGTTTAAAATTCCTGACATACCTAAATATGACGGGACAACTGACCCACACGACCATGTAACTGCTTTTACCACCAGAGTGAAGGGAAACGACTTAATAAAACAAGAAATTGAGTCGGTCCTGGTTAAGAAATGTGGAGAAAAACTTACCAAAGGGGCGCTAACCTAGTATTCTCTTCTCTCTAAAAACTCTATTGGTTCTTTTGCTGAGCTTGCAGATTCATTCATAAAGGCACACTCCGGTGTGCAAAAAGTCGAGAAAAGGATGGAGGAAATCTTTGAAATAAAATAAGGAGATACGGAACTACTTCGTGAATTTGTACACAGGTTTCAACGAGAAAATATTCAACTACCAAGGTTGCCTGATAATTGGCCAGCCATGGCATTCGCAAGTAATCTAAATGATAAAAGCTCAGAAGCCACGAGAAGACTCAAGAAAAGCTTGAGAGAATTCCCAGCTACAACGTGGAACGATGTTTATAACAGGTATAGTACTAAACTTCGAATAGAAGAAGATACCATTGCTCGTCTGAAAGAGGAAGATTATACCAGATCCAGGCGTTCAGAATCAGACAGAAGATCAGGTAAAAATAGGTACGATCCTTACACGGTACCATCGGGACGTGAAACTCGTCCCAGGTTCGAAAAAATCAGGTCAGATTATGGACCACCAAGAAAATATGCGGGCTCGTCTTCATCTAGATCTAGAAGGGATCAAGGTCAGCGACATAGAGGTAATGCGCAAATTGGGGATCCTACCTTTAATGTAAGTACCTCTGAACTAATTTCAATTTTAAGAAATTTGGGTGATAAGGTTCGATGGCCCAAAGAGATGAGGTCGAATCCGAATAAGAGGAACCCAGATCTCTAGTGCGAATTCCATAATGATCATGGACACAGAACTGCAGATTGCAGATTTTTGCAAGGTGAGGTAGAACAATTATTGAAACAGGGCTATTTGACAGAATTGTTCAGTGAAAAAGGTAAATAGGCATACATGAAGAACATGCAGGATCCCCCAAAACCTCCATCTCCAAAATGAACCGTCAACGTGATACACGAAGGTGAAGAAGTCAACGGAGTGGTCTGCAAAACGACCACAAAGTTCACAATTACACATGGAAAATGGGTTCGTGAAAATCTAGAAGTGGACGATATAACCTTTGATGATGCAGATATCGGCGGATTAATGCTTCCTCACAACGATGCTCTGGCAATATCTTTACTTATTCATGACACTAACATAAAAAAAGTGTTGATTGACTCAGTCAATATAATTTTGCTAAGAGTCGTGGAAGAAATGCTATTGGGGAATCAAGTAATCCCAAGGGCACGAGCCATATCATGGTTTGATAACTCTACAGTTATAACAAAAGGAGAAATCGAGCTTAGCACTTATGCTAAGGGGGTGATCAAAAGTACCAGGTTCCAAGTCATCGATAGTGACATGGCTTATAACGTAATCGTGGAAAGGCCATGGATCCACGACATGAAAGCAATACCCTCCACCTTGCATCAGGTAATTAAATTCCCCTCTGAATGGGGGACTCAGCAAATTAGAGGCGATCAACAAATCGCAAGAAATATAAACTCCGTGGTACACTACAACAAAAAAGTAGAGGTGGAAGAATCAAAAGATAAGGGAATCTCCCAAGCAGGTAACACCGCTCAAACAAGCATGGAAGAAATTACTACCCAAATATGTACGGAAGGTATTATCGCTGAAACAGGTACGAAAGAAAGTACTTACGAGAAGGTGATCAAGTTACCACGAATGGTGCATTAGACCACACGGATGTAGATTCCAGACCGGACGTCATTCATGAACCGGAGGAAGACGAGCACATCAAAACAACTACGAAAGAGCTCGAAGCTGTTCCATTGTCTGAACAAAAGCCTGAACAGAAAGTGTATATAGGCACGAGGCTGGGCCCTGGCAAAAGAGGTAAATTAATTGATTATTTAAAGGCTAGTGCAGACTACTTTGCATGGTCCCACTCAGATATGACAGGTATCCCACTAGAAGGGATGAATCATAAACTAAATGAAGATCCATCCTTCGTACCTGTTAAGCAGAAGAAAGAAAGCAAGGACCATTCAAAAACTAAGTGATTGATGAAGAGGTACAGAAACTCTTGAAGATTGGTTCGATACGAGAGGTAACGTACCCTAACTGGTTAGCTAACACTGTGGTAGTACCTGAGAAGAATGGAAAATGGAGAGTATGCATAGATTATACTGACTTAAATAAAGCATGCCCCAAAGATTCATTCCCATTACCACACATAGATCAAATGATTGATGCCACCGCAGGTCATGAAACGTTAAGCTTCCTAGACGCGTATTCTGGTTATAATCAGATTAAAATGGATCCTTCAGACGAGGAGAAGACCTACTTTATTACAAACAGGGGGACTTATTGTTATAAAGTCATGCCTTTTGGCTTGAAAAACGCTGGAGTCACCTATCAAAGGCTAGTGACCAAGATGTTCCAGGAACATTTGGGAAAAACAATAGAAGTTTACATTGATGACATGCTGGTAAAATCAACACGGGCGGAAGACCATTTCCAGCACCTCTCTATTACCTTTGACATTTTACGCAGGTACAATATGAAGCTGAATCCAGAAAAATGCGCTTTTGGCGTAGAATCAGGTAAATTTCTTAGGTTTCCTTGTATCAAACAGGGGAATAGAGGTAAATCCTGATCAAATTAAAGCTATAGAAGAAATACCTGATGTACTTATAAAAAAAAAGAAGTTCAAAGACTAACGGGATGAATTGCAGCCTTAGGAAGATTTATTTCCAAATCTTCCGAGAAAAGTTTTAAATTCTATGCAGTTCTCAAAAAGCAAAATCGGTTCGAATGGACTGAAGAATGCCAACAGGATCTCAAAGACCTAAGTCTTATCTATCAAAACCTCTGTTGTTGTCAAAGCCAAAGGAGGGGGAGGGGCTGTACGTCTACCTTGCCGTCTCAGAAATTGCTGTAAGTGTAGTGTTGGTAAGGGAGAATAAAGGTAAACAATCTCCTGTTTATTATGTAAGCAAGACATTACTAGATGCTGAAATTAGATATCCACATCTAGAAAAATTAGCTTTAGCTCTAATCATGGCATCCAAAAAATTAAAGCCATACTTTCAATGTCATCCAATCACAGTTGTGACCTCGTATCTATTAAGAAACATATTGCATAAACAAGAACTATCAGGAAGATTAGCCAAGTGGGCTATAGAATTAAGTGAGGATGAAATAATATATCAGCCTAGGACTGCAATCAAGTCTCAAATCTTAGCTGATTTTGTCGCTGAAGTGGAGAGAGAGTTACAACTCTTCAACGGTGTTATTTCGGGTTTATGGACCCTATTTACAGATGATTCTTCCAATATAAAAGGTTCCGGCTTAGGCATAGTCTTAATATCACCCACGGGTGAAAAGACACGCAGGCTATCAAATGTTATCCTATAACTAACAATGAGGCAGAATACGAAGCTGTTATTGCAGGATTAGAACTTGCACGAGAGCTCTCAATCGAAAAAATCATGATTAAAAGCGATTCCTAACTGGTAGTAAATCAAATGCAGGGGGCTTACATCGCTCGAGAGACTCGGATGCTACAATATTTGGAAAAGGCACGAGAGATCGTGAGACAATTCAAAACATAGAAGGTAGTACAAATACCTCGAGAGGAAAATGCTGAAGCAGATGCATTAGCTAACCTCGCAGCAGTCACGAAAGTAACAAACAAGGACAATGCAATCGTCGTTCATCTATTCCATTCAGCTATCGACCAGGATAGAAATGAGGTATCATTCAATAATTTAACCTGGTATTGGAGAAACGAAATCCTAAATTTTTTGCAGAATGGCACCGTACCTGAAGATAAGAAAATAGCTCAAGCACTTCGCCGCAAAGCTGCACGGTACTTCCTCATTCGCAACTCATTATATCGTAAGATGTTCGGGGGGCCCCTAGAAAAATGCCTCAGACCTAACCAAACAGAATTTGTGATGAAAGAAGTCCACGAAGAACACTGTGGAAATCATTCAGGGTGAGATCCTTAGTAAAAACCCTAATCAGAGCTGGATACTATTGGCCTAAGATGAAAGAAGAGGCTGAGAACTTCATATCCAAATGCGACAGGTGCCAAAGTTTTGCCAATAACATGCATCGACCAAAGGAATTATTGCATCCAATAATATCCCCATGGCCTTTCATGAAATGGGGGATGGACATAGTAGGACCTCTTCCCACAGCTAAAGGACAGGTACGGTTTTTGCTCATGCTAACCGACTATTTTACAGAATGGGTAGAGGCAAAAGCGTTCAAAAAAGTGCGAGAAAAGGAAGTTAAAAGCTTCTTATGGCGAAACATAATATGACGCTTTGGGATACCAAAGGAAATCGTGTGCGATAATGGCCCACAATTCATAGGCTCGCAAATCACAAAATTCTCCGAAGTTGGCGAATCAAATGGATCACTTCAACGCCATACATCCTCGTGGCTAATGGTCAAGTTGAGTCAACGAGTAAGGTCATCATCAAAAATCTAAAGACCGGCTGGATAAAGCCAAAAGAAACTGGCCTGATGAGTTACCAACGGTACTATGGGCATACAAAACAACTTCAAAAACAGCCAGGGGAGAAACTCCGTTCGCACTTGTCTATGGCTCAGAAGCCTTAATACCTCTAGAGATTGGCGAACCAAACATAAGGTTCACAACAGGAATGGAGAAAGAAAACGACGACGAATTAAGGACCAATCTGGACTTGGTCGAACCACGGAGAGAAGCAGCACTGATACGGATGGAAGCTCAAAAACAAATCATAGAGCGTTATTACAACCATAAAGCTCATCTCAGGTACTTCAAGATTGGGGACTTCATCCTCAAAAAAGTCTTTCAATCAATGAATGAAGCAGGCGCAGGAAAGCTAAATCCAAACTGGGAAGGACCCTACAAAATTCGAGGCATAGCTGGGAAGTGCGCCTACGAGTTGGAAGCTATGGATGACAGAATCGTACCAACAAGTTGGAATGCCATTCACTTGAAGAAGTACTACTTTTAAGGAAAAGAAGTACCCCCGGTCAGGTATCTCACGTTTGATTTTATTTTGAACATTTGAAATTTTACTAACCTTTTTAGATGATAGGCATAAAGCTAACCCATCACCAAAGGATGATATTAGACCTGCAAAGACGCGAGGAAATAACTAAAATCCCGGACTAGGGTTACACTTTCTGATGGACGTTTTAAAGGGTTAAGCAATCATCATCTAAAAATTATATACCTTCGAGTCCCGTATGTTTTTTATTTTCAGGAAAAGGACCACAAGGAAGGAATAGTCAAAGTGCTCGAGATTTCATTCTTCAAAGCTCAAACACTTGGGGGACTATACAGTATGGAAGGTAGAGATGAAGCAAAAAAGACTATCAAAAAGTTAAAGCTCGAGCCTGAAGATCCATCTACCCAACAAATCAAGTGATACGAGCAAAATCAAAAGAGCCAAAGACTCAAACACAAAGCCTCTAATCCAAAAAACCTTCGAACATGTTCAGGTTAAAAGGCAAAATGTTAACAATGTTAGCCACGAGGAAGAAATACGCATCTTTATACTTATTCAAAAGAAAGACTGTTGTAACCAAAAACAGTTATGGATAAAAGATCATCATCATTGTACTCATTCAAAACTGTTGTAACTAAAAACAGTCACGAAATTGTTGTACTCATATAGAAAACTGTTATCAAATAAAACAGTTACAGATGAAAGATCAAAATCCTTGTACTTGTCCAAAAAAACTGCTATCAAATAAAACAATTACGGATGCAAAAGCATTTTCCTCGTGCTTATTGAAAACTGTTGTCGACAAAAACAGTTACGGGTGAAAACCCCAACTTGAATAAAAACTTTTACGAACGAAAATTAGTTGCTCTCTTGTATTAACTCGAAAAAACTGTTACATATGAAAAACAATTACGAAATACAAGTGTATATCAGATCTGTTAAAAGAAAACAGTTGCAACATGAGTTTTAGACGATAATCAAACACATGTAAAAAGTTGTGAAAGTTCAAACAAAAAACATTCCTCAGAAACATTCTTAAATATGTGAAAAATTCCTATCACTCTATTGCATTATTACACCTTTATGAAGTTGAGACGTCTTCTTCATTAAGTGTCGATCAAAAAAGGGCCCTTTTTTCAGAAAACTCTATTTATTCTGGTGTGGATGGTAGGCAGGCCTATATTTCTTGGTTTTATTAGGACTCCTTGCAAGCGTTGTTTCTATATACTATTATCTAAAAATAATAAATTTATTAATGACTCCTTTCTTATAACTTCAAATTTTATAATGGAAAATTGGGAGCTGGAGGAGAAGCGCTACGAAGAACAAGAAGTTCTGAAGTTTAAGGATTAATTTCTACCAGGTGATATCGAAGCAGAATTCATAAATAAGTTTAAGAATCTGAAACAAGGTTTTTAAAAAATTTCTATGAGAAATTACATGAAGGCACACATTTAATATGACACCATGCCTATTATGAAAAGGTACGAGTAATCTAAAGCATTCTATGTGCAAAACTCAGAGGTAAAACTAAAACCTCGAAAAATAAAGCAAAAACCAAGACATGCAAAAGACTTAAGAGCAAAACAGAAGCTCGAAACAAAAAAGTCATAAATTACATTCATATAAAAAAGAGCGACTAAGTAAGAACTAATTACTAACTAGTACTTAGCCGCATATAATAATTACATTTTTGTGCCCCTAAGTTGTCAGTTGCGGACTTCAAAGATCCAAATTTACCTCCGATGGAGCTGGGGGTAACCACCAATCCAATAAAAAAAAACAAGGAGAACCAATACTTTAATCTTCTTGTGGAGAAGGGATGAATTCTTCATTAACAGGAGGAACGGGAGCAACTTGAGGAGAAGAGGCACAAGTGGCAGAAGTTTCACCATCAGATGGAGAAAGATTAAGACCTTGTTGAGTCTTCTCCATAGCCTCTTTGGTTTTAGCTATTGTAGCGCTGAGGTCAAAACCTTCTTGACTCATCTCTGTCAATGTATCAAGGCGAGAATTCATATACGCCCAACTTACATCAACAACAGCCGCTTCTTCAAGATCGTTATAATATTTTGCCCAAATTTGAAGCTCGGCTTTTAACCCATCCTTCTCTGCTTCAGCAGCTTCATGGGCATTCCTCATAGGTACGATCGACTCCTCCAAAATTTGGACTCTATTTAATGTATTACGCAGTTCATCTTGGGTCCGGGAGAGTGATTGTACGAGCTCACCAGAACATACCTCCTTCCGCCCTAGCAAATCCTTCAAGTTCCTGATCTCCTCTGAGGCTTGAGACAGTTGTTCAGCAAATGAGGATTCCAGAATTCTCTTGTCCTTATCAACCTGGTTTGAAAAAGCCCTCTCTACCGCCAGTTCCATTGCTGTAATCCTCAGTTGTCTTTTCTAGGTATTCCTCTCCTCCTCTAAGGTGTCCATATCAATTCTCAAGCTATCAAACTGAGCCCTTAGATTACCTAGGTCAGCCTGCAATTCTCTTGTTTCCTGATCCGAATTCGAGATCCTCTTCATAAGCTCCATACCAATAATGTTGATCTACAAGAAGCAAACCAGTTAGATATGATAAATTATTTAGACATGGTAAAATTCACATGTGGAAATAAAATTTCACCGTACCTTCAAGGAGGTATGCACCACTTCATTGGCCCAAGTAAGGGCTGTATGGCTAGCTAGTTTAGTTTTCTCCATGGGACCTATCAAAGGTTTGAGCCATACCTCGGGCTCACCCATCTTCTTGAAAAGACTTCCTCATCTGGAACCTCTATCATCACCCTCTGTATCTCCCTGCTGGAAGACCGTACTTCCCTAATGGAAGGAATGGAAGCAGGCACGGATGGGACAACAGCAGGCACTGAGGGTTGGGGAACTGAAGAAGTCACGGGAAAAATAGCAGGCACAAAAGATTGAAGAATTGATGAAACCGCAGGTAAAGATACAGCAGAAACTGTAATAGCTAAAGGAGCGGACGAAACACGAGGAACCGATGAAACATCTTCTCTTAAAGAGACAGGAAAAACAGTAGCTAAAGGAACATCACCAGGATCAAGGTCAAAACCTTCATGGAACAAGTACTCAATAGAATCATGAACAGGGAACTGTGAAACGTTTTTAGAGGTTAAGGGTCTAACTGCAGACATGGAAGGAAAAGTCATGGGTGTAGACTCGTCGTCCAAAACCACCTGCCTTCTCTGTGACTTGTGCACCAAAGCACCCTCCTTTTCTTCTTCTTCTTCTTCTTCTTCTTCTTCTTCTTCTTCTTCTTCTTCTTCTTCTTCTTCTTCAGAACGGGACTCACCCACTTTCCTCTTCGAGGAAGATGAACTAACAATAATCTCTTGGTCCTGGGCCAGAGACATCTTTGGAACAGACGAAGCAGACACCCCACGGGCTGAAAACCCTATCAGAAAGGGGAAGATTAAGCGAGAATAAAAGAAGTCTCTAGCAAGAAAAGAAGTAAAAAACTTCACTTACCGTGGGTGTTTACATACCAACCGTACTTCCCAGCGAATTACTTCCAAGACCTTTCTTCGAATGGAGCGACAAACAACAACTTTTCTACCCAGTCACAGATACCGGAGATATTCTCAATAATACCCATGATTGCTGAAGAAGAAGAAATATATACGGTGTTAATAAAACATCTCAAATAAAAACAAATGAGAACCAAAAATGTGCTTACGTGCACGATTCCACTTCTCAGGGAAGGGAAGATTCTCTTCACCCACTAAACCAGCAGTGGGAACAACGACATACCGGAGGTACCAACCTCTGTCCTTGTCATCATCAGGGGTTACCAACACTCTCTTACTTTGAGCAGCCAGAGTAAAAACCCCTTGACGAAGTAGGACAGGAGAGTAAAGATGAATAAGGTGGTTGAAATAAAAAGGAACTGAATCTAAGGAAGCTAAACTCCTAAGACACGTGACCACTCGCCACACAAGCGAACCAACTTGTCCCAAACATATATTGAAGAAACGACAGAACTCGATTATGACTGGATCAATGGGAGGTCTAACCCTAGTGTAAAAGGATACATATAAACAAAATAATAACCTGTCTTGTCAGACGTTATTCTTTGATTACTGTTCGGAACATAAATAGGGAAATCAGACCTCCAAGAACAATCCCTACGAACCAGGGAAATATG